>JAQMYG010000019.1:14073383-14089260 GCA_030014215.1 Clariallabes teugelsi | reverse complement strand
TCGAATTATATCGAATCGTATCGTTGGCTAAATATCGTGATATATATCGTATCGTGAGCTGAATATCGTGTATCGTACCGTATCGTGAGATTAGTGTATCGCTATAGCCCTACACTGAAGGTTGGGCTGTTTTATCCCTCTCATGTGATATTGCTTAATTCTAAAGCAGCAACTTATAGTGCATACTGCATGGTACAAATACCCAGGTTTATATTAATGTGTTAGTGGCAATATGTTAATATTTCAATAGCAACAATTATTTTACAAGGATACTCATAGTTTTATATTATATATATAATTATTATTCATTTATTTTAGGTAAAGGTGAAGATGTAAAGCTTTTTTATTGACTTTTTGGTTTTTCACTAAAATGTCAAGCTGCATTTTTTTCTTGATCTCATTAATTTCTTGACAGGAAAAAACTCATCTGTCTAATGCACTTTCAACACCAATAAATTTAACTATACATGGAAAAAAAAGTAGCGTACTTTAATTTATTAAATGCAATCGTTGACTGGCGGCATGGTGGATTAGTGGTTAGCACTGTCGCCTTGCATCTCCAGGGATCGATTCATCCTCTCTGTGTGCTCTGTGTTAGCAAGTTCTCCCCATTCTTGGTGGGTTTCCTCCGCGTACTCTGGTTTCTTCCCACAGTCCAAAGACATGTAGATTAGGCTAATTGGCCTTCCCAAAATGCCCGTAGTGTATGAATGAGTGTTTGAATGTGTGTATGTGCGAGTGCCCAGTGATGGATTGTCATAAGTCTCCTGGGATAGGCTACAGGCCTCCATGACCCTGTATACAGGATAAAGCGGTATAGATGATGAGACCTATAGGCAATTTTTGACGATTTGTTGTTATATGAGAAGAGGAAAGGATTCAGAACATACTTTTACTGGAAAAAAATCAATGTGTCTGGAAGCTGAGTCATGAAATGAGGACTTGTTTTGTTTGGTGCAGAACATTTTACTTGTCATCCAAGTAGCGTCTTGTCAGTAGCGACCAACCAACCAGACCACCACGTAAATGCACAGGCAATTCTTGCTCAGGAAGGGAATGTAGATTTGTTAAGCAGAAATTAAAGGGAAAAAAAGAAAAAAAGAAAAAGCATGAGGAAAAAAGGGAAAAAGAAAAAACATGTTAATGACTGTTAATGACATGTTAATGTAGCAGATGTGCATGATGAAGGGCTTGTGGATAACGACTTAAATATATCTTTGTGCTGTTAAACTAGGGAAAGTTCAACACTTCCTCATGCATGTCTGTCTTTCTGTAAGTGTATCAAGGCACGGTGGACACATCAAGCATTTCTTCCCTCAATTTAAACTTAACACTTCTTCGGTCTGAAGGGGGGTGAGGTACCTTCTCTATTGTCCACCTAACGAGCCTATTCAGGTCAGGTGATACAATAACCCTGGAGGATATATTAGAGATCCCTAAACAACCTTTCTTCGACTGAAGAAGCTACTTGGATGAGTGGTGAAACGTTTCAGACCAGTCCACAGAAGTCCAGGTGCCGTTACTCAACTTCCAGACAACTTCACCTGCATGACTGAGAATCTCGATGGGCAAAAAACATCAAAGTATTAGCAGGGTTGATTGTTTGTCTATAACATTACATTACAGGTTATACTTTATTCCTCATATAACAATGTCATAATTAACACTAACTGCTTAAATCACTTTTAACCATTCAAGAACTGGTCAAAAAATTCAAAGTCATTCTGTTTTGGTAATCAAACTACAATTTAAATTTAAATTATGAAGTAAATTAGTTTTTACATCTGTTCATAATAAACATTAACATTCATTTTCACTTAAATCAAATGTAAATCTCTATTTATTAGGTAGTTTAAAGACTTGATCAGATTTTTCAAATTAACACATTTTTTATTGGTTGATTCAATTGATTGAATCGATTTGCAATTTAAAATCACTAAGCACAATTCCCACTATAAATTATTTTGGTAAACTTGCAACAATAAATGATCTAATATTGAAGAACTCATTTACAATATACCACAGTTTTTGAAGAAAATACAAATTTCTTGCATGTTACATTACTGTAAGTAAAGTAAATCCCTGATCCTAGTAAATCCCAGATACGAGTGGACCACGAATCTCCGAAAATTTGTAGATATGAACAGATCGTGGACATTGCTCATGTGTATTGCACAAAAAATAGACACTGCAGTGCACCAGATAACAATATTTACAACTATGTACAATATTTTGTGAGTGAATGTATATAATTTCCCCCGGTATATTGTATGTGTGAGCGTGTCGGGGTGTGGGAGAAATTAGTCGGCCTTACCAGTTTCAGTAAATCAGTCCACGAGCACGATGATCAAAAATTGCTGTCCTGTAAAGCTGTCCCAATGGTGAATAATCCTATATACAATCCTATATATAATCCAATACAGCTCAGAGACAAAATGCCGTCCGTTCAATCATGCAGTAAACATACCCTTTTAATCCCTTTACGAGGTAAGCCGACGCCGCTGCGTCACCGGGATTCCCTTCACGATTTTTAGGCGCAAGATGTTATTTTTATGCTTTACCTTGTATATTTATGTTACATGTGTATAAGATTCACTTTGTCGAACTTATGAACAAATCCGACTTATGAACATGCTCCCGGAACTCATTCATAAGTTGGGGACTTACTGTACTTGCAAAATCATTTCTTATTCTTTTAAGTTCATGCATGGTTGGTGCATTACCGCCACCTACTGAACTGGAATGCGAAGCAGAAGGTTGGTGGGGGACAAAGCATTATTGCTTTGTTTAATACATGACGTTTAAACAACCATCACAGGTTAACCATCATTTTAATATTCATTAGATACTATTAGTAGTTTTTAATAGCAGACCAAGAGGAGATATTCCTCATCCATTATTGGAATAGAATCACTTACTGCACCTTTAAGTGGTCTCGTGCATGTTTTGGTATAACATCAAAGCCAAAAACGTTCAAATCCTAAGCATTAGAATCCTCCATTACTGTTTGTGAAATGTTGTTAAGAACTCGTCCCGTGTGTGTCCCCATAAATTATTAAACAGACCAAGCGATACCTAGTTAAATGAGGAGGGTCTTTTCTTTAACACTAATAGAGGTCTTGTCCATGTCACCCATCAGAGCTGATGTAAGTTTCCCCAGACTGCTTTAATGAGATTCCTGTTTATTGTGAAGATGCAGACAAAACACTAGCCAGGAGAGAGAGACAGACAGAAAGAGAAGGAAAAGGGACAGACAGATAGACAGGCAATGAGAGTGACACGAGCAGAGAGTGAGAGTGACACATGGAGAGAGGAAAAGAGACGATTGAAAGAGAATGATGTGGACAGGTTGACAGAAAATACAGAGAGATGATCAGAGAGAGAGTCAGAGGGTGAAACAAGGAGACAAGAGGGAGACGGCTGAAGACGGGAGGGAGAGAAAGAAATGAAAAAAGAGGTGGAAGGAGGCAGATAGCGAAAATAGAGTCAAAGAGAGGAATGTCAGTGGTGTAGTAGTTAGCACTGTGGCCTCCAGAGACATGGGTTCGAGTCCCACCTTTGGGTCTGAGAGCACGGAGTTTCCATGTTTTCCCCATGGTTGGTGGGTTTCCTCCGGGGGATCTGATTTCCTTCCACAGTCCAAAAACATGCAGATTAGGCTAATTGGCATTCCCAAATTGTCCGTAGTGTGTGAATGAGTGCTTGTGACCTATGATGAATTGGCACCACATATTGGGTTTGTCCTGTCTTGTGCCATGATGAGGAGATGGGGGGGTGGGGGGTAATCTGTTTATTTTTTTTGCCTTCCTTTCATCCTTCTTCCAGGACATGGTGAAACTCAGACATCCAGAAAGTGTTAAGTGACACAGGAGCAGAAGTGAGGAGTCAGGTTTAGCTGTCTCTGCTCTTTTCTCTCTGTGATGGTTATGGGAGTCTCAGACTTACTGTCGCTGTCTCAGCCTGAAATGGAAACATTCAGACACACATGTTAATACACATTATAAAAGCAAACAATTTCTGTACTGCATATAACTAACATGGCTACATTGTTTTAGCATTTAAATGTGAATAATAAAATAATAATAATAATAATAATAATAATAATAAATCACAGAGTGTACTGGTGTGATAACAAGTACAAGTGACGTCAAGTACAAGTGACGTCAATTTTTACACAACATTTCATTATTATACAGTATGTCTCTCATATAACAGCTGAGAATGATTTAGGTTTTTTAGTTATCAAATTTTTGTATATTGCTGTGCCTTTTTATTCACCTAATGATGAGTCAAATGCATATCCAAAACAAAAAAGGAAAGAAAAAAACTTGTATGCTAGTATATTGTCAAAGAATTAGAAAATTGTGAATAACTCAATTTTGGCCAAAGAAAAAATAAGATAGAACCTTATAATTCCAAGGGGATCATTTGTATAAGACGGCACAGTGGCTTAGTGGTTAGCACCGTCACCTTCCACCTCCAGGGTCCGAGTTCAAATTCTGCATCTGGTCTGTGAGCATGGAGTTTGCATGTTCTCCCTGTGTTTGGTGGGTTTCCTCCAGGTACTCCGGTTTTCTCCCACAGTCCAAAGACATGCAGATTAGGCTAACTGGCGTTCCCAAATTGTCCGTAGTATATGAATGAGCATGTGAGTGTAAAGCCTGATTGACTAGGTATACAATTATTCCTTTGATACATTAGTAAAAATATCAGAATTATTAATTTTGCAAAAAAAAAAAAACATTTAAACATCGTATTCAAAGTCCTCTCTAGAGTATACAGGTACATTTGTGCTAGTGGGATTTTTTTGTTGTTGTCTGGGTCAAATATTGTTCACCTGTAGGTTTCTACCAATTAAATATCTCCACAGTGACCAGTAGAGATGCTGAGCCAGCTCCGTGCAGAGACAGCAAAACCCAAAAATCTGAGTAAACACGGAACTTTCAGAAACTCATAAAAGTTTGTTGATGTTTCTCCAAAAAAAAAAAAAAAGATCTCTTCACTATTTCAAAAAGAAATGATGTTATCATAATAAGTAACATTATTAACAAAAGAAAATCATAGATGTAGTTTGGGATGGTTTACTGATTTGTACTTTTGTAGCCTGTTACTAAAGAGCCCGCTCTGTTCTTGCTTGATAATTGGCTCATTAGCAGTTAGCATAAGAAAAGGTGCAGTTCCCACACAGCTCCGGTTTGACAGAGGACACAAATGACTTTAGCTCTGTGTTACAGATGAAATAGCTCATTTTCAATTCCTAGCCAATGCCATGTCCACTACATGCATGTTATAATTGTAAAACAATCCGCAAACAAGTCCAAGCAATCGCAATATTCTTTCACGAGGTTGACCTAGCATAAGTACAAACAGTAGCCGGATATGAACTCTAGTGTTTTTAATGTCATTTTTGTACACTAAAAATAAACACCAGCTATACAGTAGTATTCTATATTCCCTCCTCTTAAGAGCTGTTATCCGTGGCTGTTTTCATGCCCTATAATATAATTCACTTCAGTCTCTGGAGGTATTTTCTTTTATTTCCTACATCTTCTGTTTTCATGTCCAACTCTCTAGACTGTCTTTGAAATTCAGGAATGCCTTATTTGTCACCTTTTCAAGAATTATGATAATGGAACTTGCTTTATTCTGCTCGCCGTATGACATTAAATGCCATCAAGATTTTCGCCCTCGGTAAAATGTCAGTGACTCATGAGGTGATTCATAACTATTGCCTTCCTCCTGGTAGATTGATCCTTTTTTTCCCTTTTATGAAATTGAAATGCACTGTTATAGACTGGATATTTGGGTTTTTGTTATGTTTTTAGTGGCTCGGATGACGGCTGAAAAGCTCACTAGACCAAAAGGACAGCAAATGACAGAACAGGACAGATGAACACTTGTTCCCTTTTTTGTGCTGTCACATATGAAATTGACTCATATGGGAATTCAGTATGTTGCAGACTTTGCCTCGACGTTCCTGTAATGTTTACTACGGCATTCTGGGTGTTTGCCTCAGGCCATCCGTTCATATTACCTATAAATACAGGTGTACTGTTTATTTTAAAATCCCCAAACTATCTTCTAGTTATAATGAAAACATGTCAGAAATGAAGGTGTGGATACCTTCTCCATTGTCCACCTAATGAGCCTACTCAGGTCAGTTGACATACCACCCTGGAGGACATATTAGACTTTATTAACTTTCTCAGACTGAAGCAACTACTTGGATGAGGGTGGAATATTTCGTACCAATCGAATGAATTCCGGTTGCCAACTTCCAGACGGCTTCACCTTGAAGACTATGAGGGGGTATTGAGATTTGCGCACCACAGATTCAGTCGCTTTTGCCATCGAAAGAAGCTTTAAAACCTGCCAGTAGAATTCGCTATTGATGGTCTGGCCCCTGGGGACGAATTCTCGACGCACAATGCCACAAATGTCAAAAAAGTTTCACACAGAATTTCAAGTTCTCTCTTTGTTCTAACTTGCTATCCATGATGAAATAGTAGATGTGGTAAGGCACGTTGCACAGCTTCTGATGTACACAGGATGATGACTTTTGGCACACTGACTTATGAAGGTCAGTGCTCCCTGTGACTGTGTGTGCAGCCTTGTCCTGCCATCTGTTGGCACGTTACAAAACTAGCCTCAAAACTTTTTGAGGTGTACCCCCTCATATAAATGTCGATGTGGCATCAGTGTGGATTGTTTGTCTACAAAAACATCAGAAGAATTCTTTACAACATCAGTACAATTGACCATTTCTCTCCACACAGGATAGTGGATGAATGGTGGACAGAGGCAGACCTGCCAGGAGTGAGTTGCAGTAGTCCAGTTTTAAAATAACAAGGGTCTGAAGAAGGACCTTATTCAGTCCCTTGTTATTTCGAGACTGGACTACTGCAACTCACTCCTGGCAGGTCTGCCTCTGTCCTCCATTCGTCCTCTGCAGCTGATCCAGAATGCAGCTGAACGTCTTGTTTTTAACCTAGTTCTCCCACACCACACCACTTCTCCGCTCCCTGGACTGGCTTCCTGTACCTGCCCACATCAAATTCAAAACACTGATGCTTTAGAGAGCTAAAAACGGCCCATCACCCACTTACCTCTCAGCTCTAATCATGCACCACACCACGTTCCCTTCAATCCTCCAACACTGCTTGGCTGGTCCCACCATCTCTCAGAGATCAAGGAAGATGTACATTTAGACTCTTTTCTGTTCTGGCACCTGGGTGGTGGAATGGACTTCCTTTTCCTCCTTCCTTGACGGGTACTTACTGTAGTTAGCAATCTAGTAAACCGGTGGCTCTATCCAATGATAGACTTAAGCACTTTTATAAGTGACTACCAAATGACTAAATGTAAATAGCATTAAGGGATTGCATCAAAACATCATAATCAGCATGATAAACAGCTTAAAATCACTTTTTAATGCTTCAAAGAAAATCAGTGTCCTGTTTGTAATTAAACTTGGTCATAAGATTTCAATTTGAAAGATACTTTACAATTTTATTGGTCATCTTCTCTGGACAATATTCATTGCTGAGGTAAAATACTGCTATTTATTCTAAAATTCATTTATATTAGGACTAATGCAAACTCATTAAAAGTGTGTCATGTTGCACCTTTAAAAGAAAACCAACAATTTAAGTTAACACTCTCACCTTCTATACCGCTTTATCCTGTATTCAGGGTCGCGGGGACCTGGAACCTATCCCAGGAGGCTTAGGGCATGAGGCGGGGTACACCCTCGACAGGGTGCCAATCCATCACAGGGCACACACACTATGGGCAGTTTGGGAACGGCAATTAGCCTAAAATACATGTCTTCGGACTGTTGGAGGAAACCAAGCACGGGAAGAACATGCAAACTCCATGCACACAGAGACGGGAATAGAGCCTGGCCGGGAATTGAACCCGGACCCTGGAGGTGCAAGTCGACAGTGCTAACCACCACACCACCGTGCCACCGCAATATTAACAGTTATAAGAAATTTGTTGTGCCAATGAAAGCAAATGAAATAAAATAAGAATAAAAACAAGCCATATTGATAAACACATACAGTATGTGTAATGCAATCGTTAGCAGGTTTTGAGTGAGACTGTATGTGTTAGATATTCGGTTTAAGAAAAAAGTGTAGTCATTTTCTTTATATCTAACTTTTTGGGTCATTTTAAAACTGAGTTACAGCTTTAAGATGGCTTTTCTTGCTTTTGCCATTTGAAGTTGCTGCTTTCCATGCTTCATATGAATGTGTGCTCATGAAAGTCATCACAGGCAGCATTACAGGTCATTTCTCAGAGTGACTAAGAAGAAATAGCTTTACTTTTTTTTTTTTTTTTTTTTTACAGTATGTACTGTAATAGTTACCAAGTGTACAAAAACCACAGAAACACACAGTTCTTTTAAGTTACCTATCTTAGATATCTTCTGAGTTACCTGTTTTATCCAACTTTGGAAACATCACATACTCATCCTAATTCTGAGTGAATTATATTCAGTTCAGCAAACCATATAGGCAGCACAGGACTTGAACAAATGTATAAAAGTGTAGTTACTGCAACTGCCTGTCTTGTGGGTATCATATTAATTAGCAACTGTTTGTTTAGCTAGAACATAAAGAGTGAATTTCATGGTCAAGTAGAGTGTAATACGATCTGTCAGGTAAATATTTCATTTTCGGATTAGCATTAATCAGGTTATGCTAAATATCTCCCTAGGATATGACAGAGCATGAGAAAATTTCCATGATTGGTTGTTTGCTATTCCTTCTCAGAGTTATGGTCACATTTATTGACAAAACATCCAAGGTCTTCTTCATTCATTTAACTAGGAACGTCCATAGTCTAACTAGCGACTTTGGAGGCCAAGGATGACCATTGTATTTATTCCCATTTTAATGACTGTGGTAGGACATCCGGTCAACATTTACACACTACAGGAATTTAGTACTGCCAATTAGTCTAATCTGCATGCCTTTGGGCTGTGGGAGGAAACCCACCAAGCATGGGGAGAACATGCACCCCATACATACAGACCCATGACCTGGAGGTGCAAGTCGATAGTGCTAATCACTAAGCCACCAGGTCCTTTAGCAAAGCTGAAATTATGGCTTGCATCCATCCATCCATCCATCCATCCATCTATACACACACAAACACACACACACACACACACACGGACACACACTCATACACTATAAGCAATTTTGAAACATCAGTTAGCCTACAACTCATTTGAACCCCTAATCACTAAGCCACCGTGCTGCCAGTCTGGTCTGCATCACTAGTTTATACTCTGCGCTCATTACTTATCTAATTATGAAAATGGGAAAAGCTCTCAAATGCAACAGAAAAAAATGCACCTATCATGTGAAATGTCATGTTGGGAAAAAAAAAACTGGAAAGTATCTATATAATATTTTTTTACTTGTAGTAAAATTAAATTCTGCACAGAATGAACAGGGTTAAATATCATCAGTGAAAGTGATAACTGCGCACGAGGCTGGTTTCAGCCACCAGCCCATTAGACGGTAGGAGGACCCGTAGGTTCGGATGAACGAATCAATACAAAGCCGTCTAATATCCTTCCTTTTAAACCGCTGATATGAAAAAAACAGCATGTGATCAGACGTCGATTCCTCATCTGATGCACTTATAACGTAACCAATTCCTTGCAAATTCCTAATAGCTTATCTGAGCTATAGTGAAGACTGATGGCGGATTTTCTCCCACTGGAGGAGATTTATATTTAAATGCCTAAAGTATTTTTTTTTTCAGTGTGATAACTTTCCAGGAAAAAGAAATGCCTGATAGAATACTGTCATAGATGGATAGAAGGTTATAACAGTCAGACAGGAAGTGATGCTTTTCACCACGGGGAAGTATGCCACGACGGAATATTTTAAAATTTCCCATTTATTATAGATTGGGTTAAATTATAATACAAATGCAGATTATGAGCTCAAAAGGTTTACTATGAAGTTATTAATGGCTTCTACTGTATAGAACACACTGTTGAATTCTGGTTAGTCAGAAGGTGTTAATTTTTTATAACAGTAGCTGTGATAATAATGCTGGCTAGGAAGCAAATTACGGGTTTATATTAATACTCTGGGACATGGTGGCACTGCAGTCAGCACTCCTGCCTCACACTTCGGAGGTTGGGGGTTAGAATCTCGTCTCTGGTGTTTGCACATTCTCAATGTGCTTTTTCGGCTTCCTCTGGGTACTTCAAGTTTCTCTATAGACATGCCTTGTCGGACGATCAGTGTTTCCTATAGTCATGCCTTGTAGGATGATCAGTGTTTCCAAATTGCCCATAGTGTGTGGATGTGCCTTGCGATGGCTTGGCATCTCATCCAACGTCAACCCCATCTTGCCCCCTAAGTTCCCTGGGATAGGCTCCCAGCCCCCCATACCCCTACACAGGTTAAGCAGTATGGAAATTGAAGGAACGAATAAATATTAAGGCTCCCATTTTAAATCAGTATTACTCAGATTAAAACACGGAGGAGACTCTTATTTAACATTTATGCCGGAAGACATCAGCTTTTCTGTCTTTATACAGTAGGTTAGATATTCTGACACTGGAATTTCTTGAGGGCAGAAGGATTTGTGCTTTCTTGTCTTAATAACATGAAAGCTATATTTTTAATATCTGTTAGAAAGGGTTAGTTTATGACAGTTAGTGTTGGTTCGTTTATGACAGTATGAACATTACGAAAGTATAGTATGTTTATTAATAATGTGTAAATGTTAAAAATTTTCCACGGGGAGGAATGAAACACTTTGAGATGTGTTTTTATGAAAACAATCCACTTTGTAATCAAACTAAAATATTACAAATGCCCAGTATTGTGTACGTTCCCCTTGTGCCGCCTGGACGGCTCTGGCCCCTCTGCTTGATTGTATATGGATCTGGGGAATTTGGAGGCCATGTTGGCAGCCTTGGGTACTTTGCCTGCCAGGCCTCATGCATGGTGGCTGTGGTACACTGGGTGTTCTGGTGTCTTTTTATTATATCCAGCATTGACTAATGTGTTGTGCTGCGTTGGACTTTTTGGAGGATCAGACCAGACATATTGAGGTGCCCAAGATTCTGTCAACACTTTACTGGAATATAATTGATCATCAGTGCTTTTTTTGTTATCTTTTACCAGTAACATTTTTGGTTGTGTTTTACCTACCTTTTGCTGTATTACTACTACTACTACTACTAATAATAATAATAATAATCATCATCATCATCATCATCATCTTTAGTATTAATATAAAATGCGATTTCAGTGACCCTGGCATATTTATTAGTTATTCGAAATTAATGATCATCACATTTAACATTGCTTAGAACTTCTAGAACATGGTGCAAAAATAAGAGTGGCAGATGTGTACTGTATGTAGAAATGAAATTTGTTGAAGGAGGTCAGAGGATAATGGCCAGACTAATTTAAGCTGACAGAAAGGCTACAATAACTTAAACAACCACTCTTTACAACCAGAGTGCACAAAAAAAAGCATCTTGAACATGTCAACCCATAAAGCAGATGGGCTTCAGGCATTTTTAGGTCAGTTTTGGAAAGGTCACTTCTGTCATGTTAACTTTGGTTAAGCCAAGACACTACAGCTAGAAATGATCATTTTTTAATCTTTTTCAAATTTCTGGATAAATCACATCATATTACATTATGTGTCCTCTTTTAGACTGTAGCAATTAAAAAAGTTTTTACAGAATGTACCTTGTTTTGACCAGCACAATATCTAAATCTTGATGACGGCTTCAAGCTCTGTCCATTTTACACAATCACATCTTTCATGATATAAATGGTAATGTATGCGTCATTATTATATAAAGTGCATATTAAATTATTTGATAAAAAATATAAATGACATTCAACAGAATGGATACACATGGAAGTACATTGTATTTTTAGAACTGTGCTTATAATTATATTCATTTTCTACATTTCTTTGGGGGCAGTTGGGGCAGTGGTACCGTAGCTCAGAGGTTAAGGCACTGAACTACTGATCAGAAGGTCAGTAGCTCGAGCGCCGGCTGCTCCAGTGTGCCTTTCTTGAGATTATCTAGAGCCAGAGAGCACTGGGATATGCAAAGAAAGAATTTCATTGTGCAGTAATGTACATGTGACAAAAGGCATGATATGTCATATTCTAGATGACCTAAATTCATGCAAAATGTGCTTTTACTTCTCTCCCTGTTTATCAGTGCCGTTTTCTCCCCGAAGCCAAGGGAAGCCAGACTTTCCTAGTTTTTTCAGACAAATTAATAATATTAATAATAATAATAGTAAAACGACTTTGTATAATAGTTTTTAGGTAATAAACCCCTTTGTCCTGCTGCTGACTGCCATCTTTTCTTTTTTTTCACTGCATGAAACAGTGCCCCCGTAAATCTTGTTTGTGTGGTGAAACCTGGTACAAGCCGAGTTGGGTTCCCTTTCTACAAAATAAATAAATAAATACATTTATAAATCAGATAAGGCTGTCTTCATAGTGTCGTCAAACTGTGAATTGTCAGGATCATGTCAAGGGAATCCAGGGTGTAGTTGGCTTTCCAAAAAAAAAGAATGATTAACTGTCATACCTCCAACAAACCAGACGCCCTTCTACATCACCGTTAGCAAACATAATAAAGTGCAGTTAGTTTTAGAGATTTAGAGGTTTTAGTAAACCAAAAAAAAAAAATCCAAGCCTTTTAAACTAAACTAAACTACAATTAGAGCCGCAAATAATTAAAAAAACAGAGCTGCATAAGGACAGGAATGAAGGAGAGATGCTAAACATCAGCTGGTGTTTTGATGGCTGTGACTTTTGTATTGCTGATTTCCCATTGCCTGAATTAACTTCATATGTTAATTTACAAAAGTGTAAAGTTTATAAGTGTAGGTTTATAAGTCATGTGTTTAATACATATAGCCTACTGAATATTTTGATACGAATGTAAATGAAACGTTTCCTGATTGAGTTTATAATGAATGCGTTTTTTATTTATTATTGAATCATTGCTGCGCATTATGATCCGGTTATGCAATTGGGAAGGAAGCTGCGTACATGAAATGTTGAGAATCGTGTGTCAGTAACCTTAGACACCATCTGGCATGCATGCAGGCACATGCGCAGATGTGCAGCAGCAAGTTTCAGATAACAGGTATCTGCATAATGCAGTTTTGTGTAAAATCATTCCGGGCACCCTAGAGGTTCATTTGGTTACATTCAATTGGCTGTTAAAGTGGTACAACACAACAGTAATAATATAAAAAAGGACATATTGTAGAGGTTGTCTCTCACAAAAAAGTTGGTTCCATGCCACTGCTATATCATATGGAAGCATTCTTTTTACAATTTACATTCAGTTGTTTCTTTATATATATACAGTGGAACCTTGGATTACGAGCATAATTCGTTCTGGAATTCCAATATGATCCAGTATCCAATGACGCGCGCGCACACAGACACAAAGAGCAGACTGAGCCTTGAGCAGAGAGAGAAAATGGATCTTTAACCTCTCTAATCAGATTTGCTTTTGCTTTACATGTGCGCTGATGCGTGATACATGCAAGTCAAAATTTATTAAAAATCTTTGCTCGTCTTGAGGAACACTCGCAAACCGCGTTACTCGCAATCCGAGGTTTTACTGTATAATTTTTTTGGTTTTGCAAGTATGCAAATATATGCATAATTAAAGCAGCTGAAGCCTCATTTGAGGAAAGAAATGTAAACTGTTTTGTAAAAAAAAAAAAAAAAAGCTAAAAAAAAAAAACAGTTCTTCTAGGAATTTCCACAATCAGCTATGATCTCACTGTCTGATTGAAGTAGGTTGAATAAAAGAATAACCAAGAAGGTATCAGCTGCTAGACATTTAAATGTCAACAACAATTAACATTGTTTGTTAGGAGTGTACACGTGTTAGCACTGTAGCGCCTCTGCAGAATAGCAACCTCTCCGTGATTGTAATTTTACCCACAGGCTGGATGAGATCTCTTTGTCTCTCACTGTCATGCTGTGGTTGGATAAATAGCGTAGGAGGAGTGCTGCTCTGCTAATTTCCTCCTGCTTTTCCTTGCCAAACTAAAAGTGGTTTCAAGACAGTCTGGTTCAGGGAGCTAAAAATAACACCAAACACAGAAACCCAACCATGCTAACACTTATTCTGTCAGTATTTACATAATAGTGGTTTTGGAAAGACAGTTGGGTATTGGACCAAATCAAAATGTTTCACCTGCTGTGCTTTGGCCTTTTATTTTTTTAAATATGACAGATTGTCAGCTATTTACACTAGAATCCATGAGAACAGTTTTTGAGAAGCAGGGTTTTGAAACTGATTTATTAATGGATATGCAGTAAACAGCTGTTCTGTTTAGATTGACAGCCAATTAGCTGTCAATAATTTTCCGTAAACAGGTGTTGAACTCCTGTATAGCCTAATTAAACGTGTAAAGGCCTGTGTGAAAGTAACATTGATTGGTTCTAGCTGTAATGCTGTTAGAGCTGATCAATAGACACATCAATACTGTAAGTGGTCCATTTGCTCTAATACACTCATCATTGATACTTCATCATGCAGCAGAACCCAGTTTCGTGCTTTTACATGCACATCTGGTCTGTCATACTCGTTTGCAGTTAGATTCTATATTTACCTGCGTTTCAAAGAATCATGAATAGAGTGTACTCACTCACCCCTCCTCTATACCACTTATCCCGTACAAGGTCACAGGAAGCCTGAAGCCTGTCCCAAGTAACTCGGCGCATGAGGTGGGGTAGATCCTGGATGGTGTACCAATCCATCAGAGGCCAAACATCCACATACACTCTTACACACATTTACTTAAACACTATGGACAATTTGGAAATGGCAGTTAGCCTACACTGTATGTCTTTGGACTGTGGAAGAACATGGAAGAAAGCCACCAAGCACAGAAAGAACATGCACGCAAAGCCGAGGCGGGAATCGTCCCCTCGACCCTGGAGGTTAGAGGTCACAGTGCTAAACACTGCACCCTTATATACTCAGGTATAAATATAAATGAAAATTCCAGACCTTGTCGTACTTGTTTATTTGAAATTATGAGAATTGAAATCTTTACTTTGTATGAATGACTTGATGTGATGCTTTAGATTACATATTAATTAACTCAATCATGGCTTCTCTAACCGTCACGTTCTTGTTGAGAGACGTAACAAAATGCAACTACTCCATTACTTTACTTAAGGATTTATTTATAAGGTCTTTTACTTGAGTATTTTCAGTATGCTTTACTTTTTACTTCTACTCATTACATTTTTTGATGAAAAACCTGTACATTTAAATTGAGACTTCAAATCCAGATCACACAAAAGTGCGTTGATTTTCTAATCTAAACATAAGCGTTTATGCTGTCACTCAGGACTGAGCTACACAGGCGTAGGAAGGACAGGGAAAAAAAACAAAACAATTTCACCAGTCAATGCTGTCCAAGTTAATAGTAAAATCTGTTTCTTTGTGGAGTGTACTTGTACTTTTGTACTTACTGTACTGTACATCCACTTAATGGTGGACTGTGGTCCGAACTAGGACCGAGTGAAAGTTCTATCCAGACCCTAATGCTTTTCTGATAGATGATGATAATTTATATACTAATAGTCTAGCACTTTTTCCTTGAGATAGACTTGGCTAGTGTATATCTCAAGGATCGTATTGGCGTGTATATCTCAAGGAAAAAGTGCTAGATTACTAGTATATAAATTATTATATATTAGTATATAAATTATTCATATCTATAATTTTTTTCCCGCAGAAAGAATAAACATACACTACCGTTCAAAAGTTTGGGGTCACTTGCAAATTTCTTTGTTTTTGTTTAGTGATTTATTTTCTACA
>JAQMYG010000019.1:14061488-14072472 GCA_030014215.1 Clariallabes teugelsi | reverse complement strand
TAATAATGAACCTTGATAAAAATAAACATTACTTCTAGTTGTAACCGAGTATATACAGCATTTAGGCAAGTACTTGTACATTGAACACTTGTATAGTATATTGAGTATGTATTCTTCTGCCACCTTGGATTGTTAATACAGTACATGTTAATAGTAGAGTCGATAATTAGATTGCTTTATACAGAGAAATATATATTGGGGCTTTTTTTCTCTCTGTAAGCTCACTCTAATGCTTGACTTGTGGTGAATGATGAGAGCTAAACATTATTGGATGCTAAGTGAAGTAAAGAATAGTGGTCTGGAGTAATCGGTCTGTTCCACAGAAATGAGCCATTTGATAAATTTGATACAGTCTTCTATCAAATTATGCACATCCATTACCAGCAAATACTTTCACTCCATCAGTAAGTTAAATCTAATACAATAAACATTCCTTATAAATACAAGTCCAAAACAATGTGTTTATACCGACTGACTACAGTTGAAATAATAATGCGTAGAGGAGTAGTTGGATTGAATGTGGAGGAAATATAAGGCAGTTCAAAGCACAAAGAGGCGTTTGCTTTCTGGTTGTTATTTTCACCATACACAAGGTCCTTCGAGGTGAACTGAACTTTAACTGTGCAAGTTTGTGAATCTTGGAAGTACATGCCAACAGAATATGCGGCAGGCGCAGGTAGTCTCACAATGTTCTTTCCAGAAGCACATCTCACCAAGACCTAATCATGTGTTACCATGTGAATGAAATCATGCTGATACGGGTCAGCAGTGTTAGTTGCTGTAAAAATACCTTGCTTCATCTTGTTCTAGTTGTCAAATGCTCAATTTCGGTAAGCCTGTACCAGATTCCTGTTTTTGGCTGACAGGAATGGAACCTGATGTGGCTTTCTGCTGCTGGAAATCTACTTGCGATTTGAGTTGCCATGTTCATTCTAATTCTTTTTCTATGCATCCTGTTTGGTGGTTATTTAAGTTACTGTGGCCTTCCTGTCAGCTTCAATTAGTGTGCCCATTATCCTCTGACCACTCTCAACAAACGAGGCATTTCTGCGTACACAACTGCCATTCCTATTTTTGCCCCATTCTTTGTCAATTCTAAACAATTCTGAATGTAAAAATACTAGTGGATCAAGAGTTTCTAATAGTTATATAAGCATGCCACATTGTGTATTTACATGAACATTAACTGAACCTCTGAAAATGGACTTTATGCATGGTGGCGTGGTGGTTAGCACTGTGGTCCTTCACCTTAAGGGGTTAAGATTTGGGTCTTGCCTTCGTGTCTGTGTGCATGGAGTTTGCATGTTCTACCCCTGCTTAGTGGGTTTCCTCCCACAGTCCAAAGACATGCAGGTTAGGCTAATCAGCATTTCCAAATTGCCCCTAATGTATCTGTGTGTGCGTGTGTGTGTGTGTGTGTGTGCGTGCGTGTGTGTGTGGGTGTATGCCTTGTGATAGGTTTGCAGCTGATCCAGGGTGTACCCCCATACTGCCCCTCTGATCGGTTCCTGTGACCCTGTACAGGATAAGTGGTATATAGAGCGAATGAGTGAGTGAGTGTGTAAAACTTAAATACGGTGCACTTGACCTTTAAGGGTTGAAACTAAATTTGATTTCCAACTGCTGGCCAGTGATAATGGGCTGTCATTGACTAGTAGTTAATGAGTCAGCAGCTTTATTCCAACTCACATTCAATGGGGCTAAGAGTCTTTCTTTCTTTCTTTCTTTCTTTCTTTCATTCAGATTTCACTTTTTTTTATCACATCTTTAGTTTCCCTTGCTCTTTAAGTTGCCGTATTATAAACCCAATGCTTGTTGATTGTGCTTTAAATTAATTGCATCCACAGTGAACATCTCCTTAAAAAAGAAAGATATTGCTTCCTTATACTCTCATTAGTGCTGCTTTGCAGATGGTGAACTTTTATGGAGGTTAAAAGTCTGACAATAAGAAAATGAAGGAGCTACCAGTTTGCACATACTGTATATCATTATATACTAAAGATGCCATACAAAAGATTTATAAATAAACTCACAATATGCAAACTATAGAGAACACTAAGCATAATTGTTGAAGCAGGCGGTGTAATTGTGCAAAGCTGTGAACACAATGACCTACGAAATTACATGCGATTGTAACCTGAAGTGGCCTTGGAAGTAATTAAGGAGGTTTACATCTCTGGGAGCTGGGTTCAATTTGCCATGTCTGCTTGGTCTGAATGATGCTGTTTTACACACTTGTGGATAAAAATGAGTCTCAGGCTGCTGTCAGCTACAGTGCTGTGACAGACAGCGATACTTTTGATTTAGAGAATATGTACAAGTGCTAGTAATCAAGTCTGACATTTTATATGTGTAAAACAAAAAACACAAGCAAGTACCAAAACAATATATACACAAACATGTAGACGTTTTTCCTAATGACTCTTTCATGTAACATATGAACATCATTCTAAATGACATGGAAATTGTCATCAGCAGGAATTATGAAAGTACCAAATGCATTATTGGTAACAAACAGAGAATAAGATTGTATGCACAAAAAAGTAAAGAAGCAAAATTCAAGAATTTATCTTAACCCTTTTATGGGGTATTAATTGAAAATGATTGAAAATAATTGAATAATTTTCTCACTTTTGCAATTGTTGTCATTTTTATGTTGCAAATCAAGGTCAATGAAATTACCATATATGGTTCTTCACCCGTCAAAGGTAATACATTATACATTTATATATAAATATATAAATGAAACTTATTACTTATTAAAAAAGAAACTTATTACCTTAGAGTAGTATTATGTTTCCTGTTGTCAACAGTCGCACCATCATTGATGCTATTACAATATGTGACTGTCATAAGAGAGGCATATATTTTTCATGTTAAAGGGTGTAAAAAAAATTTTTGGGCCTCTTATATATGTTGTTTGTCTTTCGTCTGCTCCCATCGACGGGTCGCCACAGCGAACCATCCGATCCACACACACCTTGGTACAGGTTTTACGCCGGATGCCCTTCCTGGCGCAACCCTCCCATTTTATCCGGGCTTGGGACCGGCACTGCATCCAGTACCTGGGGTTTATATAAAAGCAAACACACAGATTAAAGCATAAAATTAAAAGAACATTTAATTAATTAATTAATTTATTAAACATACAAAAATACTTATTTTCTCCAAATACGTCTCGAACTGGCACTCGTAGGTTTCCAAAAGTGCCTGATTAATGGTTAAAACCAGTTCTAGTATGTAGAATGGGTGAGTTTGGAGTACACTGCCTAGACATGAGTTAAATATTTGGGATAAGCCTCTGTCTAACAGACTTACAATAACAATGAGTTTCAGGCTGCTGTCAGCCACACTGTTATGTCCATGGAGAAACTTCAAACAGTTGTTGATTTAGGGATCCTGGTAGGAATAGTATGAGTAGTGTGTCTCAGGCCCACCTGGAGGCCACATGTGGCCATCCTGAAAACTGGCTGGCTGGAAAAGTGCCGTCATCATTAAAGAGGAGGGTGGAAGGGCTCATTAAACCATTATTTATGGCAGCTGTGATGTTCTATCGCCTCTTTTCAAGGCCATGTTACTGAGGCAGGCGAAGAATGAATAAGTTATTGTCTCAAGACACTCCTGCTCAAATGACGTGCGAGTGAAAGCCTCCATATTGTTTGCACCTGGCTTTGTTTCTATATATATATATTGTGGAAGCAAACATCTGTCCAGCTTTGCAATTAATATTTTGAATGAAATATTGTGTCTTTGATGAGTTTTTAAACGAAGAAATACCACCGTGATTTTTACCTTATTCTAATGTAACACTTGTCTTATTAATCAGACGTGCTAAATTGTCAGCAGTATCTTTTTCGAGGTTGCTAGCTTTCCTCAGGGTGCAAAACATGGGGAGTGCTAATCATAACAAGAATGACAGAAATAGATTTAGTGTGATAAACACTGCACATTTGAAACTTTTAAACTTTGCAGAAGTACATAGTCAGTGCTTTAGACCCTGGTTTACTTCAAGATTCCCAAGTCCAGAATGCCGTGGCTCTTTTGCTTATCCAGCTGTACCCTGGTCTGTTTTTGTTTTTCCTTTCATTTCAATTACTATTGGGGGAATGTAAGGGGGGCACAATGTTGTGCCACGTGGTGTGTGTTATTTCTGGATGTCCCAGATGCTTTTTATTGTGCCTCTCCCCACTTGCGTGCAATATCATCTACTCGGAGGTAAAAAGGATTGCAGGTCATATTCTCCAGCACTGTGTCTCTTATGTCTCGAATCATTTATTTTCTGAACATTTCGTGCGAGTAGTGTTTACTCTGGGAAACGGTTAGATCTAATGCAAATGATCTTATCCACAGATGATGTGCTAGAACCTCAGAAATGAGAACTACTCTAGTTATTGAAAGGAGCAAAGCATATACACTATGTGGACAAAAGTATTTGGACAAACCTGCAATGCCATTGTATCCAAATACTGTACATATACTTCAAAATGGAGTTGGTCCCCCTTTTGTAGGTATACCAGCTTCCACACTTCTTTCAAGGCTGTTCACAAGATTTTGTAATGATTCTGTGGGAATCCATGGCTCGCAATCCTCCAGTTCGAGTTCCAGTTCATCCCAAAGGTGCTCGATGGGGTTGAGGTCAGGGCTCTGTGTTCAGGCCAGTCAAGTACTTCCACACCGAAATCATCTAACCATGTCTTTGTAGTCCTTGCTTTGTGCACTGGGGCACAGTCATATTTGAATAGTACAGTATAAGGCCTTTCCCAAACTGTGGTCACAAAGTTGGAAGCATAGGTCTGTCCAAGATGTCTTGGTATGCTGAAACATTAAGATTGCCCTGCATTGGGGGTGCATTTTTTTTATTTATTTTTTAAAACATGGCTGTCATGTAGGAGCAAAATGGTTAGGGTGGACATTTGGAGTTACGTGGAGTTAGATTTTGAGTTACTATTACTAGATATACAACTAGCAACAATCGCGCCTCGGACAAACCTAACAAGCCATGACACTGCCACTGCACATAGCTATTACTAGATATTGAATTATGGCAACCATTCAGCTACATGTTGCATATTGCATTGATTTCCCTTTGAATATTAGGGATTATTGATGTTCCAGTACCCCAGCTCAGGTCACATGATATTTACTAATTGGGCCGATCATAGCATCACAGTTGGCTCCTGGAAAAAAAAAAATTCCCCCAGAAGGCTTTGTTATCTGGAGGTTCTTTCATTAAATATTAATAAACAGAAGCATATTAAATACTTCATATTTTGTTCTGCTTTTTGTAGCTGTTTGCCTGCCAGCTATCCTTATCTTATTCTTTATGCTATTAATGGCTATTAAAATACAGTCAGGCTCCAAGGACGCTTTGCAATCAGGGTGCACATTTCAGGTAATTTCTTGTAAACATATATACTTATATAGAACACTAAAGAGACCATACAGAGTTGGCCAAAAGAACAAACACATGCCATAAATTAGTTCTCCCTATGCACAAAACAGGTGATTAGTTCTATCTGGCTGAAGAGTTGTGCTAATTGACTGAACCAATATTGAAAACCTGGCTATGTGACAATGATATTTAGCTTCTGGAGTGACCGCCAGATCTACTCCCAATAGAAAACCATATAGTGTAGAAATCCCAATAGAAAATAATCCTAATAGAAAAAGTCTAAACCCAGTCAAGAAACCATATTCTGTACAAGATCTTCAGGAAGCAATCAATCATGCATGGATTTAGCAAGTGACACCAGAGTACTACAGAAATCTTTTTGACTCTATGCCCAGCTGGATCCATCAATACTAAATGTTAATATATCAAGTTATATATTTTTATTTAAATTATATATGTACTAAAATAATAATAGTAAAAAAAACTTATCTTGATTATCATTATTTTAGAAATTTGAGAATATCATTAAATTTCACTTTTGTTCTAATACTTTTGGTCATAGGCGGAACGGTGGTGTAGTGGTTAGCACTGTCGCCTTGCACCTCCAGGGTCCGGGTTTGATTCCCGGCCAGGCTCGATTCCTGTCTCTGTGTGCATGGAGTTTGCATGTTCTCCCCGTTCTTGGTGGGGTTTCCTCCGGGTACTCCGGTTTCCTCCCACAGTCATAATGTGTGAATGGGCGTGTGAGTGTGCGTATGTGTGTGCGCCCTGCGATGGATCATACCTGTCCAGGGTGTACACTGCCTTGTGCCCGAAGCCTACTGGGATAGACTTCAGGCCCCGCACGACCCTGAATACAGGATAAAGCGGTGTAGAAAATGAGTGAGTGAGTGAGTGAGTGACTTTTGGTCATCACTGCATATAAACATACTGGATAAATGCTATGACAGTAACTCAATGCTAACATGGTGAAATGTCTGCTTAATGGCTGTTTTTATATCATTAGAAATCCATTTATACATTGATACAATTATTTTAAAATGATTTCTATTCCTATAAATGACCAGACCTAAAGTTTGCAGGCATTGCAGACGTCCATGCACTTGTATTTATACAATTTGGCAATTTGCTTAAAACCTGAATATAAACAGCAGAAAAGGGGAGGGGGGTGGGCATAAATATCATAAATAGCATAAATATTTTTTTAATTATCTGGGAACATTGCTAAACTGCTAAAAATGGAAACAGATGACCACCAGAATGATCAATTATATCAATTATATGTAATTACTGAGTAGTCATTTAGATTCTTGGCTCAGTGTGTCAGAGAAAACTCCCAATATTTTTATTTTTAAATAAGCAGCTCAAACCGGAGCATGTTACTTTACAAATATTGTATAGTTTGGCCGTTGTTATCTATCCTGGACCATGCCTGATGACTGGAATATGAACATGTTTTATTATCATATAACCTAATATTTATCTCCTTTCCTTATTTTTCTTTAGTGCTCGGTATTTTCAGTGACTATAGTTTACGTGGAATATAACTGTGCCCTATTGTATTGTAGTGCAATGTGTTTTTTATTATATGACCACAGATGGGTCCCACATTCACACGGCATGCACTAGAAGCGGAAAGTATCCGAACTAAGCCAAAACACTTTAAACATTGCGATGCGAGCTGAAACGTCGCTTCAGCCTCTAAAGTTTGTCGTGGAAGGACCAAGTGACCCTCAAACAAAACTCCACTACAATAACACAGCTGTAGTGAACAAAATAAAGTGACAGAGCTTCAGCCGCAGGCCCGGAAAAAGCAGTCCTTGCTGCTTATAAACAGGGACGCATGCTTAAAAGTGACTGAAACATCTGCTCCAGCTGTTCAATTAAGCCCAAATGAAGTCCTCTGTTTGTCACACGTTTTCAGGATCAACAGCAAATGAGCTTTAGAGGTTAATAGGAGGGTCAATGAGGGGTAATTACATACTGTATGTGACTGGATTGAGATTGAGCGCTACAATGATTTATAGCATGGTATTCTTGTTTACTATGTACAGTATAATATAAATTAGGGAAGGGGTCACAGTAATCTTACTGCTAATGTAGTCAGTCTGTCTAAACTTGTTTTTTGTCATTTGGGTTACATTAGTTTGGTGTACTAATGTAGCTAACAAGTACGGTAATGGAAGTCTGTCACAGCCAAAGTATTTGATCCTTTTATTTATTTATTATTTTCTGTGTATAATTTGACTCTCAAAAAAGACAAAGTAGATATAAATTCCTAAGATTGTTGTAAGCCTTCGGTTTGTAAATTTGAATAATTTATGCTGAAACTATAACATATAATATCTTAGAAATGTATTTAACTTTCATTTTATCATTGTGCATTGAATGTTTTATCTATGCATAGCTTACAGTTTAATGGTGTATAACATCCACAGCTTGACAGCACTTTTTTCTGAAGTCTTGTCTGAAAATCTGTGTCACTGGAGACTAAATAAACATATCTTTACATAACTTAATCATGTCAATAATTACACCTTTCGAAAGTGTTTATGTGGTATAAATTATTGTAACCCACATCTTATAAATAAACTATAGTAATACTAGTATGTTTTTGGGAGGTGGTTGGAAACTGGAGAACCAGGAGGGAACCCACATGGACGCTAAAAAAAACAGGTGAAACTCCACACAGAGAGTAACCTGAGTTCGATATTGAACCCGCGACCCTTAAGCTGCGCGGCAGCAGCACCGCTCTCTGCACTCATTTTAAGCACAAAAATGCAGTAAAATACTTTTTAATACATATCGATAAGCATATGAATGTGATTTTTTAAATATAACGGAATGTTACTGTGCTGAAACAGTACAGTAAGTAAAAGTGACGGTACAATAAGGTGAACTCAAACAACTCAACGCTTCTTTTCTTTCTTATAAAAAGTAGCAATCTGGCCATAACTTCCTGAACACAAAACAAATGCACACACACCGATCAGTCATTAAATTACATGGCAAAAAATTAAGTCCAATATTGTGTGGGTCCCTCTTGTGAGCCGGGGCAGCTCAAGGCATCTGGGGATGTGCTGTGCGGTCAGGCACCAAGACGTTGGCAGCTGTGGGTTGCGGGGTTGGGTCTCCATGGATCGAACTTATTTGTCTGGCGCATCCCATGGGTGCTCGATTAGATTAGAATCTCAGGAGTTTGGAGGCCACAAGGGCAGCAATGGGCACTTGGCTTGCCAGGCCCTGTGCATGGTAGGCTCTGGTGCACTGGGTGTTCTGGTGTCTTTCTATCATGGCAATCATTGTTTTTTTTTTTTGAAGAGTCTTGGTTTTTCTGAGCCATTGCTCCCACAGATATAAATGAGCCTTGATTGCCTCTTGATTGATTCTTTGATGAGTTTACTGGTGTATAACTGTTTATCATTGTTAATGTGCTAATGGTATGTGGTATTACTGTTATGAATTGGTAGCTTAAATGAACATACCATTCTTTCTTTAAAAATCGTATCTAGATATAGGTATGGGTGACAGCACTATCTATAGCAAATAATCCAAACAATGTCGTCTTTTAAATAAGGGATATTCAAAAACATTATTGGCACTTTTTCCTTAAAATTGCATTTTTGCACAACTTCGTAAAACACTCTTTCTTGACAAAGACCCAGCAAATCACCACTTATATATGAATGTGTACAATATTGATAAGAACATTTTTGAAAATCAAGTTAAAACGTAAATAACTTAACTTAATGAAGTTAACTGAATTTATTGAGTGAAGGACCCAGCACTAGTTAAAACTACAGTGCCTTCACTCAGATCACAATGTGCGCCGAACTGATGAAACAGTATGGTAAAATATGCGTAACCTCACAGCCATAGCAGTAACGGACATGAGACAATGCTGCACTGGATATGTAGAGGTTTTTAATTAATTTATGTGTAATTTTTGTTAAATCTTTCAAAAGCAAATTCTATTCCAGATGGTTTTTGTGCTGCCTCATCATGTTTTCCTCTTCGTCAGTTGATTTGCACAAGTAAACTAGGCCTATAGCACATGTACCTATTTTTTCAGTAATTCTCATTTTTCTCCTGTTTCAAAAAAACTCCCATGAAAACATGTCCCGAGGACTCAACTCTTCATGTTCGTTCTCCTTTTTCCTTTTTTGTGTTTTGTCACAGATTGTGCTGTGTGGCTGCAGGGTTGATTTGAATTGGGTTTGTACAGTATATACCTTGTTTTTGTTTTGCAGACTAAACACAAAATCTAGAACAGTGGTTCCCAAACTATTCATAGAGACACTTTTTAGAGTGACCTTATGCTCATAGACCGCCTTAGTACAAATGTATTATTTTTATTATTAGCTAAAATTTGATTATTTAAATTTATATAGTATTAGTGTATTCTGCTTATCTACTAACGCCATGGAGTTTTTTATTCATGAATTTACATCATTTTTTTCAAGTCAAATAAGCTTCCAACTTTATCCATCCATTCAATTTCGACTGCTTACCTGAAACTCTGTGATGATTGACCGTTGAATTATATGTTCCTACAAAGATTTAAAAAGTAGTTATTAATGGTAAAATCAAATGTAAATTGTCTTGGTAGGACATTAGTGAATGAGTCATTGAAAAAGTGAAGGTTTTGAGTAATACAACAATAATACAAGAATAATATTCAGTGGGGAATCTCCAGCAGGATTGCATTACAAAGAGAGAGAGAAAGAGAAACATCTATGCCCCTGGATGAAGCTTTTAAGTTTCCTGTCTATCTATCCTTCATGTTTTACAGATTTTTTTAAAAATTGATCATCCAGAGAAAACTCATTGTGACCATCAGTAACTGTACCAGGATCAGAACCGCTTTTTCAAGATGTATCTAATGGATATGACATCACTCCATATCACTGTATGTCTTGTTTGTCTAAATCTCATCTGATCAGGCCTCCAAATATTTCATACAATTACTCCCCAAACCAGAAGCTAATTAGCTAATGTTTTATAGCGGAATATGTGGAAATATAAAGAAACTCTTAAGTTTCTCTGGACCGTCCACCACCTCCATGGTTTATTCTCTTAACCTTTTGGCTACATAGTACCGCTAAGTATTTAAAGCTGTTTTCACCCCAGTTGATTACACCAACTATCGTTCACTAACTTTCACGACTAAGACTGCATCACAGCCATGCTGATATTCAGTACAACAGCATGATCTCTTTATTTTAATTATTTTCCCTTAATAATCAAAATTTGCCATTTAACAAGAAAATGTATTGCTTTCTGTCCTAAAGGCATATGCTAGAATGTTATTCCTTTTCTCTCTACAATTACACGTTTTTATTATAGATGCATCCATCATGCAAATGTCTGTATAATATATTAGAAATAGAGCATTAATACAAACCTGTGATTTTCCTTGCTATTGGCAACTCTGTTAGAAATATTATAACAGACCGCTAATTAGGGATGCGACGATACCGCTTTTTTGGAAAACGAGTACAAGTACGAGTACTTCCATTTCAGTACTCGCCGATACCGATACCGAGTACTTAATAAAAACATGATTTAAATTTACAGAAACAGACGCGGAAT
>JAQMYG010000019.1:14048242-14061388 GCA_030014215.1 Clariallabes teugelsi | reverse complement strand
CGGGTATCGGTCCCCGGTATCGGGGGACTTTTAACGAGTACGAGTACTTTAAAAAATGTGGTATCAAGGCCGATACCCGATACCGGTATCGGTATCGGTGCATCCCTACCGCTAATTAAGTTCTCAACAATTAAAGTAAAAAAATAATTAATTTGTTTAATTGTAATACATAAAATTTTGCTATTAAGATGTATAGCAGATCAAGGCTTATAAAGCTTTATGTGTTGTTTTATTTCTGCTCTTGAAAACAGGACATAAAATTTCAGACCTTCATATACATCCACTAATCCATCATGAATGTACATAATGTGTGACACCCTGAGCAAAAAAAAAAGAAATAAAATAAGTAAAATAAAATAAAATCATGACCAAATAAAAAAGGTAAATCTAAATGGGTAGCATAAAGAACATGGATAATCATTGTGTTGGCTATGCGTGATTGGACACACTGTCAAAAAAAAAGTGCTGAACAAATAAATAGATTCTTTTTTTTTCAAAAGTTAGACAAAACTAAGAGCAAAAGTTGAAATCCATCTCATATATTAACATTTTAGACATCCCCTTGTCATAAATCTATCTTCATTTCCCCTTGCTGAAAGCACAGCTTGCCCTGAAAACATGGCACATTCTCAAAAAAAAAAAAGGGTGTTCCTCTTTTTTAAATGAAAACAAGAGCAATAAAATATGTAAAATTAAGACTAATAGTATACCTCTTCTTCAGGCGTCTGTAAAAAGATATGTGGTTAAAGCAGTAGGCAATTAGCTCACTAACTAACAATGTGTAAAGTCTGAAGAAACCCGTGTGTGTGAATCTTCAAGGAAATCTTGTGCCATATCGTTCTTGCTGCTGAGACGGAGTGTGTTCATGAACAGTCTGCTCTCCAAAATACACTCTTCTCTCTGTGAGCACACACACTTCTGACCTGGGAGTGCAAGTCGAAGGGGGAAATCAAATTGTGATTACTGGAACTTCAATAAATCGAATTATGACTTACTACAGTCATTTAAATCTTGATGTCAGCTGAGATTCTTTGAAATCCATCTTCTTTGTTTTTGAAGTGTACTCCATACTATGAATGCTTTTTTTTTTTTTTGCTTAATTAAGTATACTTGTGGTGCATCAAGGGAGAAGAAAAACCCATATGATGATGTTTATGAAGTGCAGTTATCCCTCCCTTTTTACTTTAATTGGTTTAGTTCCGCGATCAAATAAACTTTTTTAATATGCTGAATTTTAATGAAATCTTTTGACTTTATCATTATTTTTCTCTCCTGCTAAGATATAAATAAGCTAATTAGGCCTAGGCTTTGTCCCCCACATCAGATAAGAAAGTGTTTTGACAAAGAAAAAAAATCATTCCGGCTTTTAAGGATCTGGGGATTTAATTCAGTGTATGTGATTAAGTGCATGTTATGCATACAGATTGTGCTATATTTCATCAAAACAAATCCATCGCCCCAGGTCTTCTCTTTAGCTTTCTAATTATAAATGTTCTAAATGATGATTAATATAAACGATCCTAATGGAAATAGAGTCTCAAAACTTTTCTTTGCTTGCGGCTCCTCCTGAAAGCGAATATACAGTATATAATGGAAAGTTACCCTGAGTGCCATGTGCCATTGTTTATCCAAGTCCCCTTGTTCTTCAAGTTTTCCAATAATGTGAAGTTCCAAAAATGAGACCTGCATCCATTTGACTTTTTACCTCTGCGCATGCGTAGGGCGCTCCCCGATGTCATCACTCAGCACCAACAGCGCAGAGATTTCATTGTTAGCAACAGCTGATAAAATGGCTAAAAATGGCTGGACCTTAACAAATACAGGTGGGTAACTGCTTGCCCTCGTCCAGAGCAAAATCCCAAACATGACATGCAATAACCCAGACAGAGTAAGCAAAGATGAGCGATGTGCCCACGTGTGCTGATTCAGAGGACTGACGCGTTCACATTAGAGTCAGATAAATGTCACGTTATTTGAATGTGAACCTTAACGATGTACAAATCCGATCAGACAAAAAAAAAAATAGAACTGAACAATGCAAAACTGAAAAATGTGAACGTTGCTGTAAAATAAGGAGAATTTAATTAATTCATATTTATCTATCATCAACAAAATTACAAAATGAAATCTCCTACAATTACTTAACAAATCCTATATATATATATGAATTACTGCTGTCATAGGAAAATAAACAATGACCGATATATATGATTTTGTTATGCTCCAAAGTCATTTTACAATAAATATTGCAAACCCTTTTATTTATCTTATATTAAGGTCATTTCTGGTCGCTAACGATTTGCTATATTTATATATTTATAGTTACATTTAATGTTGTGAAACACAGGTGGTCGGGGGGTTAAGGCATTGGATTATGGCACAACCACCAAGTTGCCATTGTTGGGTACTTCAGCAAGGCCCTTTACCCTCAACTTCTTAGGTGTATAATGATGTAAATATGTATTGTAATATTGTGGATATTGTAAATGCTCTGGTTGTCATTGGTTAATAACAGCACATATTTAAAAATTATTTTACTGATATAGTATACAGTATATTTAGATAGACAGTATATAATTACATACATATTAATATAACATGAGTTTTCACTATTGATGGGGCGTTTATTGATTATAAAAGACATAATCTAACATAACCTGTGCACTTCAAGTGATCGACTATGGAAAATGGCAATTGATTTTAATCTTTTTTTTTCTTGCACACGCAAGCAACAGATATGTGGTGGAAACATGCAAAATAACAGAGGAACATGCATGTG
Organism: Clariallabes teugelsi; assembly: GCA_030014215.1. Classification (NCBI taxonomy): domain Eukaryota; kingdom Metazoa; phylum Chordata; class Actinopteri; order Siluriformes; family Clariidae; genus Clariallabes; species Clariallabes teugelsi. The sequence goes on along the minus strand of JAQMYG010000019.1, from coordinate 14,058,609 downwards.
TATAATGCCAATAACTGAAAATTTGAATTTGAACTGCTACTGTACATGCAAGATGGCAGCTGATGTACTGTATACCAAGGTGACCTGTTATATACACTTCCTGGAAACAAGGCCATTCCCAGATGCAGCCATAATTTAGTTTTAGGTAGAATGATTTTCATGAAACACTAGTCAAAGAATCATTGTACTGGGCATTTAAACTGAACATCGATCAATCAGAAATTTCTGTGTCCGCTCTCCAGGATGTTTTTTGTTGTCGTTCCTGCTATATAGACGTGCAGCTTGAAACTTCAGATGGTACAGTATAATTTCCTGAGCGTTTCATCCAGCATGTGTTAACCAAGCGTGTAATTAAAGTCCTAAAAATATCAAACACTCTGTGTGACAGGCATTATATGTGTCATTTCTCAATCTCCAGGTGTGTGAAGTGATCATTTAGTCTGTGTTGTTCAGGTTTAATCTGTATTAGATCAGACTTTTGTTTTCACTTGTGTGGGGTTCTTTGCAATGATGGATGTTTAGTGTGCAAACTGGAGTCAATTAACTTTTTTAAATAAAAGTAACTAAAGTGTACACGAAATGTTCAGAGATGATATGTCAGTGGATGAAATACCCACTGAAATACCTGTCAGTGGATAGTACCTAGCTAGCTAATGTTAATGTTAAAAAAACAAGAAAAAAAAAAACATACTTTTTGCCCATTAACATTAGCCAGATAGCTCCTTGGTTCACTCATAACCTACTGTAAGAACATTTCAGTCATATATCTTAACTTTCTTCCCGTTAAGAAAAAATTATATAAAGACATCATACAGTTGTGCACTTTCAACTTTGTAGTAACAATATAAGAAAATAATATGTATGTCAACTTTTCAGAAATTTATGATAATAATAATAATAATAATAATAATAATAATAATAATAATAATGATTTGTGACAAAAAGTGCCTAGCCAGCTAATGTTAATGAGCAAAAAATTTACGTATAAAATGCTAGCTAACTATAATGAACAAAAAAAGGCTAGCATGGCTAACATTAGTAAACAACGGGACATTAGTTGGCTTAAGAACCATAGTTTTTGTTAGATAAAGTGAATGAACTAAAAGTGAATAAGCTAGTCAGCTTCAGTGAACCAAAAAGAGGTTAATTAATTAGTTACCCAATAGGAGTAAGTTAAATACATCAAGTAGGTCTGCTAGCACACATGACTGAACAAGAAGAACAAAAACTAGGTAACTTTAGTAAATAAGAAGTGATTATCTAAATAAATTGAATGAATAAGGTTAGTTAGCTAGATAACTAGGCTAGATAAATAACTTCAGTGAACAAAAAGTTTAGTTCATAGCTGAGCTAGATTGGTAACAACAGTACTCAATTTAACTCCTAAATTAGCATTAATTTGGGCCCCAACATCCAGTATGTCAGGAATCAGACTTTGTTTGTAAGATATACAGTATTATCAGTTTAGTGTTTCTATGGTTGATATATTAAAAGTTTGCACACCCAGCCCCCTCAACCCCCATTCTCCAACAACCCGCATCCCCCCAGTTTTTATTATAAGAAAGAAATGTGCCAAAAAACCTTTGCTATTATACATGTGTATAAACTGGAGTAAAATTTATTAATTTGATTTCATCCAAAGGGAACGCTTCTGCTACCTTACCCTTTTTCTGCTATGCTCTTTTGGACTCAGTTTTAAATATAAGACTTATTTGACACCTATTGTTCCCTGAATTGGCTTCAGATTGACCAAGGCCCTAGCCTGTCTTGAAGATGAATGAATAATTTATTTAAATGCTCAACGAATACTTATAGGTTGTCGCATAATAAAAAGTTAGGAACATGTCACCATTATGAGATAAAGAGATGTAAACATAGTGAACAGCTTCTTTAGGTGGTTTATTATTGTACGTTCAGTATGATTTATTTTTAAGTGGAACAAAATTCATTCATCTGTTGATCATGGATGAGAAAATTGTTCTATTACCTTTTAGTGCAGATGAGAGAATGCATAAGAAGGAGACATTTTTGTTGGGTGTATTTTACAGTTAAAGATCAGGATTGCAGTTCTTAGCTTCCCTCCTCCTCATGTTCACTGCTAGAGGGGATTCTCTCATATTTTCTCCATGTGCTTTGACATTGATAGCTTTGTGGGGAGATAAAGTCACTGTAACAGAGGAGGGAATTCATCCTAAGGCCCCGAGGAATATCAGGTGTGGTGTGCATGATTCACTCTTTGAATAAAACTCTCTTTTGGCACCAAGAGTTCAACATCAAATTCAGAGGAATTCCAATGAGTGATTTAAATTAATGAATTATGGCTTTGTGCAATATTGATTTTCCCTGCTTGAAATAAACCTTTAAAACATTATTAAGTATCTTCCTGTCTAGAAACAACAGGGACAAGCATTTCTTGCACATTTGGTTTAAAGAGAGTACAGGAAAGTATTATAATGTTAGAAACTGTGCAGGCATGGACTGCTTGCTGGCAGTGGCAATTAGATAAACTCAGATGAATGGCTGGATTTTAAGTGCTATAATAGGCAGTAGAAGGCAGTAAACAGGGCATTTTCAATACAATACTTTTAGTTACAGTATGTCTGAATTCCACATGACTGACATTTCCCTGGTTGATCTGCTGTTCAAGCTGTGTAAGTGTTGACTGGCATTTAAGGATACGTTCACTGCCGGCAAAAGTGACCCATATGGAATTCACTGACCAAATGCATTATTTTTCGTTAGACTTTTCATGTTATATTTTTCAATGTGACCTGTATGTGACATTAGTCTAAACAGATTATATTCCTAATCTGACCTGCATGTGCATAGAAACATGGTGACATGAGATGTGTTCAAGCACACCATAAAAGTCACCTTATCCAAATAAAGCGAAATGATGTTTTGCTGCTCATTTTTGTCAGTTAATGTTAGCTACCAATGCAGCTGTGCTGCTGAAATTCTACTGGCAGCTTTTAAGGTGGAATGTGGTGTTGAATTAATCAGCCATTTCATTAGTTTTTATTGGTTCTCTTGTAAAACATGTACTTTACTAGGGTAATGATTGGATCTTCATGTACTTAGGAATAACATAATGTATATAAATAAGTTTGAACTGGATTGTGTTAATATCATTTCTCCTTTCTTGGAGAAAAAACAGGCGGAAATCCCGTCACTGAAATCCTCCTGCCTTGTCCATCTCCATCGTTCCTATCGTAAAATTATAATAAGTACTGTACCATGTTGACATTACTATTGACATTAATGTTGCATGAATTTTGATTTGACTGTTAAGACTAAGATTGCATTGCAAAAGACCCTTGTTTGTAAGTGGTTCAAAACTGAATTTAAAAGATCCGATTCCATGGTTCCATGGTGGATCAGGTTTGGGCTTTCACACTGGCTTGAAAAAAATCAGATCTGAGTCACATATGAAGATTTATGCCAATTCAGCGTGAACGGAGCTCCGTAACATCATTATTACCATTAACATTAACATTAACATTAAGTGGTAGATATCATATTAAGCATTTTGTTCTGAAAGGACTCAACTTACAAAAGAGGTACATTGACCCCTGGTTAGAAGTTATATTGTAATATCTAACACGTAAAATAGGGCCATTCATCATCTATACCACTTATTGTGTATTGCATGTCGTGGGGAACCTTAAGCCACAAGGCAGGATACACCCTGGATGGGGCTCCAACCAGACATACACACACTTAATCACACACTATGGACAATTTAGAAACAACCTACCATGCAAGTCTTTGGACTGTGGGACAAAACCAGAGAACCTAAAGACAATCTATCTGGTACAGGGAGAACATGCAAACTCTACACACTAAGGCTTTGAGGGAAGGTTCCCCCAACCCTGAAGGTCCGAGGTGAGGTGCGAGGTGATAGTACTAAAATCAGTTTTCAAGTTGTGATGTACAGTATAAAACCTTCTTATAATTATAGTCGCATAAACTCATATCATAGTGTATGCTCATGCACATCTAAAACCCAAATTAACAGAGGGTTTTTATTTCAAACTCAAGGCCTGGGAGCTTCAGGTTTCAGGCTGTGGTTCTGGTTTTTGGAGTTCCTTATGTGACCTTGAGGGCAGAGGGAAAGGGTTCAGTACAGTACCGCTCCCGCAGAATGCTGCGTTGTTGCTGTGTGTCAGTCTGTGTGTTCAGCCAGGGAAATCCAGTTGTCCATTCCTTTCAGAGCCAGAAGAGAGAAATAGACAGTTGAAAATAAGAAGGTGGACTGGGGAGTTCTGGGAGCTTTAGGGTGTGACAGGCTGAAATTACTGGGTTGACTGGCCCAGATTTAAATTGGACTCTGTCTGTGGTCATCCCTCTTTAGCAGCCCTCAAATTCCTCCACACCGACTAACACAGCCTTCAGTATGTCAGATTTAAGCAGCGTTGTTGTCTTAACCAGCCTGCAATTATGGCTGCCTGTCTCCAGCAACGTTACTCCAGCTGCGCCAAAAGCATTCCCATCCAACACGGTCTCACAAATTCCCAATCCAAATTGGCAAAAGGTTTTTTCCCTCTCCAGCTCATATGTAGTCAAATGGATTATTGTGATGAGGGCAGACAGCAAACCTGCTATTTTCTTACTTACTTACTGACTGAAAAAAATGTTTTATTTCTTTTATATCTATTGTGTCTTAATTTCCTCAGTGTCACTCTTTCTGGGTTCCATTTATGAATAGGTGTCTTGAATAGACAATGTTTTAGGAAGTGTTTGTGGTCTAAAGTTAACATTTGTCTTATCTGTCACTTTGGTCTAATTTGTGCTTCTCAGCAGTGAATCAGATCTGAGAATCAGATTTGAGATCAGATTTGAGAATTCAATAGTATTGTATATTACTGATTAATTCCATGGTTACTGTAACATGAAGTAGAAAAGAAGATTTTAATAGCACTAAAATCAGTTTTCAAGTTTATGAGACACATATGCAAATCCGGTTGATAAGCCACCCTCCCCACCAAAGGAGCAATGGAATAAGGTGGGAAAAAAATATGCATGGCAATCTCATGGCTAATGACGTTGGCCATGCAAAGTCAGAACCTCAATTAACGCAGGCTTATTTACTTATTTGTTTAGAAATGTACTTCTTTTACGAAATAAAAAAAATACAGCTTTATTGTTATTTAGTTGAATCAAAGACATATGTAAAATTTTTATCATGCACAATTTATTAAGTAATCATCAACAATTTATGTAGTACCACCAACATCATAACAAAAAGCTGCAGATTTGTGTACAATTTTAAAAGATGTTTACCTTGCCACAAATGTAAGATACATTAAATTTATTACATGTGTTGGATTATTACACTAAAAGCTGCAGAGTTATAGTGCATTTGTGGTTGATGGGTAGATATTACAATGGTGGGTGTTACAAAGACTTTTGTATAAACTGTACTTCCAAATAGATCATCATTATAGCTAATTAATAAAAGACTATCTAATTCAATGGATTTGATCTCTACTGAAAACATGGGATTTGAATTTTCCAGGGTTGCCTATAATTCTGTAGCTAGCTGCTACATAATCCTACCCAGTGACAACCTTTTTGAACATGATAACATTTTGATTAAAGGTTAAGCAGTCATGCTGATGTGAAAACTGAATACGGAATGTATGTCTGGTTTGACAGATGTCGTCTATTCCAGTGTCTATTCAGTCGGAACAATGTTTTGCTATCGGACTGAACACTGCGGTCCTGCAACAGTGAGTTTTTAGATTTTAAATGAGAATGGAGAGAAATTTATGAACAGTGGAAGCTATGCTAGCAGAAAATGTGTTTTTCTGTAGATAAAGTAATGTTTTCTGTCTGCCAAACATGTTGCAGAAATATCAGGCATATCAATAGGGCTTTATTTACCTCAACTCCACCACTCACTCCATTTTCATTCATATTTAGCAGTTTTTTTTTTTAGTTTTTTTTTTACATAATTACAAAACTAGGTTATTATTTTGTATGAGTTTATATAATGGAATTGGGTGAATTCATAAAAATATTGAACTTACTTGAAGAAGATGTGAGCAAAGATACAAAAATCACTCTCCGTGTAGGTCTATACTTATCTGCTTTTATCAAATTTTGAAAATTGTATGCTTTGTATGCTTTTTCCTTCGGATGAAAGGGGTGTTCATACACAGAGCAGTCACACCCACATGCGCTCTTTTACAAAATGTCCTAAGTATGTAAGATGCTGGATTCCAGATGTTTTCAGTTTTACTGTATTTTTCATTCCTGTTGTACATTAAAAAAAAAAGAAGAAAGATTTATAAAATTTAATGAAGTAAAACCCTGCCCTGTTGGCAACATTGCACATGCTGCTAGCATTCTACACATGAGCTAATCAACCTAATTTAATACTACTACTGTATAGGATCTGTTTTTCTTTCTGTCAGTGCTACAGGAGCTTATAATGTAATTGGATCATGTTAACTGGTTGCGATATGATTACATTCACTGTACATAATTCATAAACTTGTAATTAGAATCCTGTTTAAATTAAGTGTAGTATAAGCAATGTATAATGTATAAGCAATAATTAAATTTTATTGAGAAACTTAAGTTTACTTAAAGTAAATTTAATGTAATGTATCTCTCATAATTCTGACTAACCATATACAGTCTCTTCTGAATGTATTGAAATGGCAAGGCCATTTATTTATTTATTTACAGTATTTACTTACTTACTTACTTACTTACTTACTTAGCCGTACACTAAAGAAAATTCAGTTAGTGATCAAAAGATAAATTTGCAATTGGATCAGAATTTCATTTTGCTGATATTTTCATCTACATGTGTTAAATAACTTAGGAAATGGCACTTTTTATTCAATTGGAAATATTGGACTATGACTGTGTTTCTTGACGTGCCCTGTTAGATAGATTGATTGATCAATTGATTGATTTAAATAATTAATGCCCCTCAACATGATTTTAGGCCTGGGTTTTGATGTGAAGGCTGTATTTTTTTTTTTTTAAAGGACACAACCAACATAAAGACCAGAGGGCATTCTTTAGAGAGCATTTTTTTAAGCTGATAAAGCAGGAAAATACGTCAGACCCATTACATATACGTCAGACCCATTACATACTGTAGCCAATACAACAATTTAAAATGTCCTGGAAAAAAAGAACAAAAACACTGGTGTACTATGAACCCAAACAGGTTGGTCAAAGAAGTAAGCAGCAGCTGATGACAAAAACAGAATTCAGCACCCTCTTTAGGGGAGGGGTGAACATACTGTACTGTATTACCCTCCACTCTGTGAAGATGATTTCTAAAGCAGAACTATAGATACCATACCACAAAATGCAAAGCACTCATGAGCAGTAAGCATTAGAAGCCCAGATTGGAAATCACAAAGAAACACAAAAGAGGCTGCTGAGGTCAAGTAGATCACTGACAGGATGCCATTATTGGAAGCAAGGGATATGTAACCCAATATTAAGTGTTAATTACAGTACTTGAATACTTTTCTTGGTTGGCCTTCCACTATGTTCTTCAACCATTCCACCAAGATATATAACATATCTTGATGTAAATATCATGAAAGGAAAGGTACGATTCTGATTCTATCTTTGGTCGTCTCACTCACTCATCATCTTTACTGCTTTATCGTGTATACAGAGTCTATCACAGGAAACTTAGGGCACAAGGTGTGGTACCTGTACACCCTGGACGTGGTGCCAATCCATCGTGGCGCACACTCCCCCACACACACACTCTCATTCACACACTATGGGCAAATTGGGAACGCCGCTTAGCCTAATCTGCATGTCTTTGGTCGGTGGGAGGAAACCAGAGCATCCAGAGGAAACCCACCAAGCACAGGGAGTCCAAATGGTCTCAAATTATTTCAGACTAATACATTTTTTTATTTATTGTATTTATAGCAGAAACAATGGAATTGACTTTGCTGTGTTGCAATATTTTCGTGGGAAACTATGTTCCTTTTTTTACAGCTTAATGTTCCTTAAAGTTCCATTAAGGTTCATAAAGTTTTATTTAAGCAAGATATCCTAAGACTTGAAGGCTCTTTGTATAAAAAAAAATTGTCTTGGCTATTTTACTTCATATAACCCCCCCCAATAAAAATAAATAAATAAATAAAATAAAATAAAATAAATAAATAAAAGACTATGAACCTGAAAATGTTCAAGAAAACACAAGGAGTATTGTCTGTATGTTTTGCAGTGAGCATTGGTGATTGGTGTGCAGACTTTTTGAGGTGAGGTCATATAGAATTGAGGAAAATCTTTGGACCTGCTCAGACTGGAATACAGCCAACCACAAGTTCTGACATGCCAGATATCTGTCCGATCTTCCAGGAGCCAGATTGTTGGTCGTTCAGGTGATTAATTGGGTGCGGGAACCCTGCTCGCACTGCAATTCAGGCCAATTAGAAAATTAGTTGGGGCGACTGATTTGGGGCTGAAATCCATACACTTTGCATGACCTAAGAGCTTGACATCACTTCCAATGAAGCTGCAGCAATTTTCTCATCCACCATAGGGAATGGTAATTCCCAACCAAAGCAATTGATTTTGCTGGTTGACTTTTGGCTTGTCAAAACCAGTGAAATGTTAGGAAATTAAGTGAACCATCCCAAAACAGTCAATGTGATCACTAACGTCTTTCCAGTAAAGATAATTATTATTATTTATTTTATTTCATATTGAATTAAACAAACTATGTTTGTGGTCAGGGGAACATGATTTATATGTTAAAATCTTGGCTTTTTATACTATATACAATTCCACACACTACAGTTTTTTTCTTTAACATGTATCTTGACCATAACTCATCTTAATTTTTTTTACTTAACTTTGCCTGGTTACCTCTACACCCCATTAAACCATCACATACCTATCAGTATCTGATTCTAAACTGAATTTGAACCAAGCATGACATCGCCTTGCACCTCCAGGGTCCGGGTTCGATTCCCGGCCAGGCTCGATTCCTGTCTCTGTGTGCATGGAGTTTGCTTGTTCTCCCCGTGCTTGGTGGGTTTCCTCCGGGTTCTCCGGTTTCCTCACACAGTCCTAAGACATGTAGGTTAGGCTAATTGGCGTTCCCAAAATTGCCCATAGTGTGTGTATATGTGTGTGCCCTGCAATGGATTGGCACCCTGTCCAGAGTGTACCCCGCCTCGTGCCCTAGGCCTGCTTGGATAGCCTCCAGGTCCCCGCGACCCTGAATACAGGATAAAGCGGTATAGACGAGTGAGTGAGTGAGTCAAGTTAACTGTTTTTACCATTATAGTTAAACTGTAGGTGGCACGGTGGCTTAGCAGTTAGCACTGTCGCCTTGCACTTTCAGGTCCTGGGTCCGATTTCTGCGTCGGGTCTGTGTACATAGAGTTTCCTCTGGGTTCTGGTTCTCCGGTTTTCTCCCACAGTCCAAAGACATGCAGATTAGGCTAATTGGCGCAAATGTGCTTGTGAATGTTGACCAGAGGTCCTACAACGGTCGTACAAGTAGGGAATGAATACAATGGTCATACAAAGTTGGTTTCCTGATTCCTTACCCAGTATGATTTTTGCTGGAAGATAGAGAAGACAGAATTAAACAAAACAAACAAAAAAAACATTAAATACAGTAAACTATAAAAATTAAATAACAGTAAAATATATTTATGGTTTTTAAAAGTCAAAGTCTCAAAGTACTGTATACTATTTTGGGTTTTTAAGTAAGAGGGAACAAACATCAGTGTGGGCTGCAAGTGTACAGCAGGCGAGCAGTGAGAGACTTCTTTTAGCTAACAAATAAATAAAAAGTTTTTAATTTTCAGTTTTGTAATTAGGGTTAAAATTGGCATAAAATAAAAACCTAACTAATAAAACAAAGCCATGGGATATAAACATCATGATATTCTTCATTTATCTTTGTCTCGTGTGAGGATCAGAGTTGTGATTAAAAGCTTGGGAGCATCACCGAAGATTTTCAGCAGAAAATGGCTATAAATATGGATATAAAAAATGGAATAATCTAGCAATGCTTGGTGCCTGAAAATACATTGACCTAATATGGGACACAGTAACATTGTTAGTCCAAATAAAAGCTGTGAATCAATTAATTAATTTTAGGCAGTTTTTTAAAATGAAATCAGTACTGCATGAGACTTCAAATTACCATTCTTTATAAGTTGAGTGATGATGGCTTGACAATCTTGAAAACAGCAGGCTGTAATAAATTCAATGTTGTAAATTCATTATTCCATATTTTAGATGTACAGGTAGAGCTGAAAGCCTTAGTGTCAGCTCATTAATAAACTGTCACTACAAAGAAATTCTAATATCAGGATTGATTTAAAACTGCTTTTGCTTATATATGGTGCTATATA
>JAQMYG010000019.1:13997420-14009878 GCA_030014215.1 Clariallabes teugelsi | reverse complement strand
ACCGTCCATAGCCTTGACAGTCTGCAGTACCTACTTTTCTGTTATTGAGTCTGCTTCATTGGATAAGGACCGACATACTGTAATGCATTGATAACAAGCACCCTAACGCTTACATTATGTACTATTCTAGACCTACAAATAAGTCTGTTTTGCATAGCATATTGTTAATTAATAAATATATTATGAATAGAGAAGCTTATAATGACAACATGATGTATACACATTATGGAGGGTTATACGGCCATGTGTCAGGATCTCAGATCTGTGGTCCCACTTGTGTTTGTCGGTTCATAGACACCCATGTTGGGTTAGTGCTGCTGTGATTGACATGGGAAAGCATGTATGCAACCCCTCCTCCTGAATGCACAGCCAATTTTGCTCAATGGGTCTCCTTTGCTGATGGCTTGTGCATCATCTGGATTTGAATTCCTGTTCACCAGGTGATAGACCAAAATTGATTATTTAATTACTTGTTTTACATTTATAATCGAGATAATTGATCAACAGATTGATCAGACAGCAATTGGAAGTGGCTGGTTTTCAGCTTAATGAGCCATGACTGATCTGACTTGGATATAACCGATTTTGTGCCATACAGTAGTTCACGCGACTCCAAGTGGTACACATTTTTATTGCACTTTTTTTTCAAAAAGGCTCTGATCTGTCTATTTCTAAAAAAATTGCAAGCAATTTAGTCAAAAAAACCCACTATTTACGGACGCTTACACCAGTCTCAAAAATCGCGTTCATTAGAAGCCACATGTACCTGCATAAGACGCTGCATGCGCCAGCTTGCTCGCAACTGATCTACATGTGTTCATTGTCAAGTAGAATTTTGGAACTTTTGGGACTTTGGAGGTATTTGAGGTGGAAAACCTCACCGTTTCTTTATAATCGTACAGGTGGTGCACTCTAAACTATTCACACACTGGCATACCCTGTAGTAAGAGTGAATTATTTTCTCAATTATGTCAGATGACACAACAGAGATACGTGCTGCTCAGTAAAAACATAGCTTTTGTGCTTCATTAAATTTCAAGTTAAATGTTAATCTCTTGTATTTGAAGTTAGTTTGTATTGTTTAAATGCTGCACTTGGTTTTTAAGTGCGAAAACTAACGTTATAAGGAATAGGCAAAACTTAATTACTTATGTTCAGTTCAGTTGTGAAGCTGTTGAGTAAAGTTAAGGTATAAAAAGTATAAAACTTTTGAGTTATGAAAGTCTTAAAATTGTAACAAAAACATTTTTTAATTTTATTTATAAAATTATCATATTTACACAATTGCAACATAAACCAAATCAGCATCTACTGTAGGTACAGTATTATGATATTATTTATTTATGATTTCCATCTCTGCTTTTCTGCTTACCGTGATTGTAAAGGGTGGTTAATTAAGTTACAGATTGCAGATTTGTAGGTTGCAGATTTCCTGTTAGCTCAAATCAGTTCGACCATTGCTGACGCACTTTGAACCACATTCCCTGACTGCTGCTCGTTGGATGTTTGTTGGTTTTCTTACTCCACTTTATATAAACTCTATAGACTGTGGTGTGCAAAAATTCCAGGAGATTGACAGGCTATGAAATATTAAAACCCGTCAATTTGGCAATAGAGTTAGAGTGTTCGAGGTTTATATACTGTATTAATAATGCTGTATAATGCACCTCCATTAGACAGGTTAAGCTTTTGTAATCATCCTGCTACCACACAGCACACTCTGTTCCAGTCACGTCAGTATTTGTGCCCTGTGTATTTGCCAGGTTTTCTGAATTTCAATTCTAGCTATGAAGTTCAAACATATATTGATTGAGTCAGAGGGCATGATATCATAATCAACTGTGGCTGCTGTTCTCTAGTAGATTCCCTGGCAGCATTAAAAAATAAAGTTCAGATCAGAGGAGCAGTTTTAGCAGCTTGGGCTCGGATTATATTCTAGCAGTTTAGAAGGAAGGTTTTGTTGAACACTGTAGTGTAAATAAGTTAGAGAAAATAAGAAAGACCAATAGACATGGATTAATTTCAGTTTTAAAAGTTTAAGATGTACAGTAAGAAGCTTGTCTTTGTTTTATAGATTTGACTGCAGTTTAACTGCAGTACATTTAATCCTCTGTTCAGATGAGACATTTTTGTCATGGTTGCCAGATGTACTGTATATGTTGATGGATTTCAATTTTTTATTTTTTATTTACTATTTTTTATTTTCACCGCATTAGATTACAAAAATACCTAATGCCACTGACACACTCATTCCAACTGTCCAGCAAATTATTAAGGTGGGCAAATTATACAAATCCTGTATTTGAGTAAAAGTAATAAAAAGTAAAAAAATAAAATAAAAAAAAAGTACTTTTTAAAGTAAAAGCAAATATTATTCAAGTAAAAGTAGAAGTCCTCAATTTACATATGTACTTAAGTAAAAGTTCCAGAGTGCGCACCTTCAAATTTACAAAAGTGCCAGGCTTGTACTAGCTCACAGTAGCGTTTTACATAGTAAAATCTCTCTCTCTCTCTCTCTCTCTGCTTCCTGATGTAAATGTACTGTTCTTGTAATCATGCAGAAATATATTTAAATAAAAGTAAAGTTATTCTAATTCTAAATATGTCTAATTATACAGTAAATGCTTTAATATTTTGGGTCAGGTGTGGTAAAAGGTATAAAGAGATGTTTCTGTGCAGGGTAGAAGAACGTTTAAGAAAATAAATAAGTAGGAAAAAACTATTAAAAAGAAAAACTTTTTAATGAGGCAAAAAATATATGAATTTGTAGTATAACATTGGTACCCACTGGTATGTGGGCTGGTGTTAGGACAAAAATGTAATAAACTTATTATTAAAATTAAATTGTAAAAAAAAAAAAAAAAGAATTGCAAATGCATTTAATTTCAAAAAAATATTTTGCGCATGTCAGTGAATCTAAAAGTTATGAACTAATAATTGTAAAATTATTGTAAAATTGTAAAGAATTTTTACAATATGATAGGGCTAATTTGCATTCCCAAATTTCCCATAGTATGTGAATGAGCATGTAAGTGTGTATGTATGATGTATTAGTGATGCGTGGGTCGTCTGGTAACCCGCGGACCCCCGCGGGTAACCCGCTGGTCGGGTTGGGGCGGGTAAAGAAATTGTCACTTTATTTGCGGGGCGGGTTGGGGCGGGTCATTAAAAAAATTTAAAATAAAAAATCCATGTATGTTGCGTGCCAGTCACAACAAAAACAAAGACATAGAAGTGAAGATGGAAGACGAGGTGCGGGAGAAATTGAGGTCGTGAATTTACATAATTTAATGGTCCTGGGGAGGGGCGGGTTGTAAAAATAGATACAGTGGTGCGGGGCGGGCTGGTGCGGGCCAAATAATTTCATGAAAGTCGGACCCGCGGGTTGGAAAAATACCCGACACACACTGTGTGACGCGCATCACTAGTATGTATGTATGTGTGTGCCCTGCGATGAATTACCCACCTGTCTCCTTGGATAGACTCCACGCCCATGTGTATAAGATAAGTGAGTAATAGACCGAGTGGGTGTAATGATAGCTAAACATTTAACAAAGATGACATTGGAAAAACACCATGGTTTTATTGCTGCTTACTTAAAATGTATTGTTTGATATCATGCTCATACAATTACAATATACACTCACTTAACACTATAATAGGAACACCTGCTTATGCATTTATCCAATCAGCTCTGATGCATGTGGCCTACATCAGGCATCATAGGAGAAAAATGTGATCTTGGTGATTGTGTCCATGCCATACTTGCTTGTTCCAGATGGGATTGTAAAAGTATTTTAGAAACTATTGATCTCCTGGGACTTTTAGGCACAACTGTCTTTAGAACTTGCGTAGAGGAAAAAGTAGAACAACTGAGTGGAAACTCTGCAGAACTGCTTTGCTGATGAATGAGGACAAAAGAGAACAGACCGATTTATTTGGGAAGTTTTCAGGAATTCAAATAGCCACTCTTCTGTGGAGAAAATGAAAAGCATAACAGGATGTACACCAGATGAGATCTAGTGAGATCAAGATGAGATCAAGTTCCACCTTCAAACAAAAACAAGCATCTGAAGCATGCCAGCAGTTTATCCATGAGTAGATTTTAAATAGGTGGATTTGAAATAGTGTTTTTTTCCTCCTTTTGCTTTAGGGCATAACCAGAAATGAAAAAGTTAGAATTTGAGACGTGTACAAATAATACAGCAGTGTGTGGAATGTAGATTTAGAATAAAGTATATTTTAAAGAAAATCTAAACATTTTACCTTCTCCAAGCACAGAAAAATTGTTACTGACCACTGATCACTGAGACTTTCACATAACGTAAAACATAAAATTAAACATTTCGTCATTATAACATTTAAACTAGTGCTGTCAATTAATTAAAAATTTTAATCTAGTTAATCGCAGTCATAGCCTGTAATTAACCATGATGAATCTAAATAAATACTGAGATTTACTTGTATGATAAATGTGTAATGTTGGAATTAAGAAATGCATGACAAACTAGTTAGACAAAACAGATTATGCTGTTTTATAATATCTCAAAGGGTCCAGTACTGCATGCATTTGCAGAGTAGTAGAGACCCATCCTCAGATCTGGGGATCAATAACCTAGAGCCTTAGCCACCTGAGCCACCACTCCCAGGTTTTACAGTTAATGTATTCTTGTAAAAATGGTTCCCCTTGAAGGTAGCTCAAGCATACGATTTTGTTTATATCCAAACTTCCATTTAGAAAATTTTTATAATGAAACTTGCCATTTAGCACACCTGGTGATGTTTCCTTACGTATCTTAGCATTCACACTAAATATCACGCACAGCCAGGTAATCGATGCAATAATGGGAAGCCATTAGGGTCAAACTTAGTCATATAATCAATCTGTGTTGAAAAAAAAAGTAACGCGTTAAAATTTCTAGATTAATCGCATGCGTTAACACGATAATATTGACAGCCTTAATTTAAAAAATTTTTTTTTATATGAAACAGCATTATATAAATCTATTTACACTCTGGGAGATTAGCGGTACAACAATAATTTATTGGCTCAAATATCTTTCTTTAGATTAGAAGATTTTTTTTGTCCTCTACCTGTGTAGAATTTGTCCAATAATAATATGCATATATGTGTTTTATTGATTAAACTGTGTCACTTTAGTGGTTATAGTAGTTTTCTCACTTGATAACGTATAAATATACAGGTATTAATACATCAGCAGATGCCGGAAATTATTATTATTTTTTTTTTGGTAACACTGTTATTAATTGATGTATAAACATGCATATCATCTAGTACTCTGTTATCTTTTTTTTGTCATAATGGCTGAGTATGATGTCAAGTTGACACACTACCTGAATGTAATAAGATCAGAATACAGACAAAAGGCAGGCGTTGTGCAAACAAAGTAAACTGAGCAAAAGACAAAGACATAAACCAAAGAAAAAGAAACACTATAGTATGGCCCAAATGTCTGGATCCATAGGCGTCTATGAATGAAATTTGATATTTTGCTTTTTATTCAGACCCACGATGACTTCGAATCTCACAATATAAGATTGAATAGAATGAGACCTAACACCACTTTACTTTTTTCTTTGGGGTCACCTGAAGTCAGTAGTCTATCAGAATCGGCCAAAAACAACCACTGCACTAAAGTAGGAAATCGTCTCTGCAAGTAACAACAGCAGTTCTGAGACATTAAGAAATAAATTATTCTTATATTCGCCATAGACGCAAGTCCGAGGCCAGGAATTTGATTCGTACTTTACATTTTTTTCCTCTGTAGATCCAGATTTTTGGGCCAATCTCTATAACTGGATATTGTATAACAATAAAGATTGGTATCACATGTACTGTATAAGACACAAGTACTGTATACACAATACTGTGCAAAGATCTTGAGCCAACCATCACTTCTTTATATTAAATGAAATTATGTATAATAAATTAAAGAAATGGCAACAAAAGTTGTTTATTTCAGAACCTCAGCAGCAACCTCATTTCCCCTCTCTTTTGTTCCAACTATTCAGCAATCACCGTCCCCAGTATACTAAACACCCACCTGATCATCTGTCATCATCTGCACCTGTTTCTCACTGGTTCAGGCCTTGAGTTAGATGTTTTTATGCTTGAATGTTTCATAGATGACTGTGTGGCTTTAAAAAAAACAAACATCCTTTTGAAACTGGTTAGTTGCAGGATTTGGAATGAAAAATGAGAGCCAAAAACTTGCCAAAAATGAGAGCCAGGAAAGTCCTTTAGGAAGCCTGGAGAATTATTTCTTAAGACTACACTACAAAATACAAGAAAATCTCAAAGCAAAAGATGAAGAATGCGTCACTGAGACCAAGTGTGTGCAAAATAATAGTGAGAGAGTTTGTGATGGCTTTTGTGATTTAGTGATTCTAAGGTTGACAGGACAACATGTCAGCATATGAACAGACAGATAATATAAAATGTTTGGAACCAAATGACTAATTGATGTGTTTTGTTATTAAAAACAAAGTTTTATATATTTTCACACAATTATGTTTTTTAATCTGATCAATCAAAAGGTATTGATTAAAATGATACATTATAACAGCAGTTGAGAGTAGTGCTGTCCTCACACAGTATGATCCCGTGTTGATTTAACACTTCCAGAGTTTAACACTTTCCAGAGTCCAACTGAACCTACAGTACATAAATACCGCAAGGTTTAAACCAACATTCTGCATGAATTGTGCTGTGTAATATGCTATAACAACTCATTCACATGGACTAAGCCTGCAGACTTGTATACTTTCTGGTTTCTCAGTAATATGATCAGAATTTTTTATGAACTTGATCAGGAAATGACTTTATACTGTATCTGTTATAACAGGATCTAACATGTCTTATGGAGACTCCACAGCAACCGCTATCTATAAATGTTGAAAAAGATAGGAAATTATACTTATTAAAAAATAAAGAAGGTAATTCTTGGCAGACCGCTGTGGTATACAGGTGTTGCGAAATCTCTTCTCTTATTGATTTCCTTTTCACTTTCTGCGCTTGCATTTATCAAGGTGTGTGTAAGTCAGATACTAAATTTGTGTGCAAGAGCACAAGAAATCCTCATCTCACTCACTCATCGCCTATACTGCTTTATCCTGTATACAGGCGAGGGGGCCTGGAGCCTATCCCAGGAGAGTTAGGGCATGAGGCGAAGTACAGTATACAGTACCTTGGAAAGTGTAAATCCATCACAGGGCACACACACAAACACAAAAACATTCAAACACACAATAGGCAATTTTGGGAATGCCAGTTAGCCTAATCTGCATGTCTTTGGACTGTGGAAGGGAACTGGAGTACCCGGAGTAAACCCACCAAGCACGGAGAGAACATGCAAACTCCATGCACACAGACTCGAGGTGGGAATCGAACCCGGAAGGTGCAAGGCAACAGTGCTAACCACTAAACTACTGTACTGCTAAGCAAAAGAAATGCATAAGAAATTTGATCACACATGCATATGTACAACTGTAAACCAAACAGTTTTGATGAATTCCAGACGTTCTAAATTAATATGCTTGTGCACAGCCACGCTGATTTAAATAAAGAAACATCCTCAGATCACCATGTATGGTAATCAGCTTTCCCTGAGCAAAGTTTTAAGAAGAGGTGACAGAACTTTTTCATGAAGTAGAATTAAAAAAAAAATGTTTATTTAAAACATATGTTTCATTAAAACCAGTGTGCATTCGATATTTAAATTAGATAATTACATTTAACTCACCAATGGCATAAAAACTTATTTTTGCATTTCTACTTATTTTCCATATTTCTTTTTGGTGCTTTTTCACATTACATTTTGTTTAGCTGTTATTATTTTTTCCAATAATCTTTGACCACTTTTTGCATACACATAGTCAGGAATGGGCAGAAATACTGTTTACATAAGCAAAACTCTTATTAAATTTTATTCATCATTGGAAGCGATCCATCTGAGTGATTATCACTGTGTTTGCATTGACCCACGCTTTGTTCCTTGGACATGTTTCTTGGATTTTGGCTTTGTTATCTGAGCTATATTGAGTTCTGACCGCTATCTGCCTCCCTGACTCTGATCTCTTGATTGTGTCTGCTCGAGATGTATAAAATCTTCTGCTTATGGATCACATATCTAAGTCTCCTATCTTGCAAAAAGACTTAAAAAAGATGAAAAAAAATCGACATCAAAAATCAATCTGAACATGCATATAAACATTTGCTACATATATATTTATATATGTATTTTTTCCCCGATTTTTATTTTATTTTATTCCCAGATTTTTTTTTTTGGCAGGCACAAGTTTTTCTACAGCCTAGTGTATTCTACTGCATACTGTACCAAGGATCCTATAGACATTGATTAATTGCCAGAAAGAATTTGCATTGTATTCAGATCACACTGTGTTGTGAGTTTAACTGCCCACTCTACTTTCTTCATCTATTCAGCAGATGAACAGGTTCCTGAGAGCAAGCTAGATAATAAATCTGCCATTAATAAGCCACCGACAGAGAAATAGATGTTCTTTTTTTTTTTCTTTCTCTATCCCTGCGTTAATACTCTGTTAGGTGAGAGCTGCTTTCCCTGAGGTGGTGTTAGTCTGGAGTTTAGGGACTGATGCAGAATAAATGAGGATTAGCTGAGGGTGAAGATAGCTTGTCCCTTAACATCAACACACTCTTATGATTGTTAATGAGTCGTAATTGAATAAAGTGTGAATGGTTAAGATTAAGGTGAGGGGCTGAGTTGGCACTCAGAGCTTTAATATCACCATATTCATATTCATATCAAATACAACTAAATCACTCTGACTTACTGTTACTGCTGGAAATGGTGTGAGATCTGTTTGCACACACATTTTAGCAATGGGACTAGTACAGTAATTGTTTGTTTGTTTGTTTGTTTGTTTGTTTGTTTGTTTGTTTGTTTGTTTGTTTGTTTTTGCAATGGATTTGTAATTTTTAACTTAATTTTATGTGGTTCTTGCAGAATCATTATTAATTTTGTTTACATGTTTTAGCAATAATAATAATAATAATAATAATAATAATAATAAAACCCAAAGCAAACACAAAATGCTTAACCCTTAAATATCCTCATTAAAATGCATTGGAAGTGTTTTCTGTACATTTTATATTTCCGTTGGCAAAAAACGGCAACAATAAATGCTCTTCCAAACGGTTGAGATGTTGCTACGTATATGGTAAAAGTACTAATAAATTTACTGTATACAGTAAATGGCAAAAATAATTTTAAAAGATTACACAAAATGCTAACTTTTTGTGTGGTCACGCATGAGCACTTTATTTCTCGATGCGTGCTGTGACGTAATTGGAAAAGGATAGTATTTAAAGATACATCAATATTTAATGGATTTTTTCTTAGCATGGCATACCTCAACTAATGTGTAGAGATGAGTCAGTGAGGGTTAGTTCAAGACATATTTCTGTATATAACTTTTAGTGACGCAGAATGTGCTCTTCTAAAAGGCTGAGCAGGATGTTGAAAGGTTGATGGTTGCGATTTGATTCAGTTTATTACTTACATAATGTACTTCCTTTTAAAAACGGAAATCAGGTCGAGCATTAAAGTGCTTGAATACTTTGACTGATAGCATCCAAGATACACCAAACACCGCTGGATCTTCACAACCTCTTCACATCTTAGCAAATTAGCAACATTTGAAAAGCAGTACAAAGTTTAACCAGACCAATTGATTTTAGCAAAGAAAACATTCTAGAGCAATAAGTGTGAGCTAAGGTTGATTGTTGATTGTGTACAGAGTGCCACAGGGACATCACCAGGAGGCCTCAGATGAATTGGAGTGGGAGATAATATATCACTTGCACGTAATGATGGAGAAGCCCTGATGGTGTGTAAAGACAGAATTGCGTTCTTGGTCAGTCTGACGTTGCGATATTCCAACATCAAACAGCCCCAAATTGGTCAAAGACTCCTTCAAAACAGGCATGTCACTCACCGTCTATACGCTTTATCCTGTATACGGGGTCATGGGGGCCGAAAGCCTATCTCGGGAGACTTAGGATACTAGGCGGTGTATACCCTGGATGGGGTGTTTATCCATCACAGAGCATACACACATATACATACACTATGGGCAATTTGAGAATGGCAGTTAGCCTAATCCGGAGCACCCGGAGGAAAAGTCCATCCACACAAACCCAAGGCGGGAATCAAACCTGGAATCTCAAGGTGCAAGGCAACAATGATAACCACTATGCCACCATCCCTCCCGGTCATGTCACATTAAAGTACATTTGTACAAGTTCTACACTTAGAAACTTCTTCTCTCAACCAAGGGAAAGGTGGAAAATGGAATAACATGTAGTAAGATGCACAGCCAAATGCACATAGACAACCCACATTTACTACTAACAAGCTTCTAATAGAAAGGAAAGATCTGCCCCTGGGGATGGGACATAAAGAGATTCTAAGGAGAATTTCGCTGGAAGACCATAAATCTGGTACAAGAATGTGAATTTGGGAAAAAGATATTTTCCTAAATATAAATTTTACTAGATGTATAATCAAGTTGATGTCCATAACAATAAGAGACGGGTACAAAAAAAAATCCCTGAAACATCAATTTAGATCTCAGGGATACTTTAATAACAAAGCCACTATGAAATGCTTCTGCATGCAGAGAGAAGGATAAGATGATTAACCCTGAGATGGTTTATCACAGTTTCTCATCTTTGTTTGTAGATACAGTATAAAGTTATCATTGTATTTGATGGTTTTACCGTGTCAGCTGGATGTTTTGTAAGCCTCAATTAATATGATCTCTTTATCTGATTTCTGCGATTTCTTTTCCTCGCTATTTTTGTTAAATAATCACACGGGTCGCACTGTGCAAGTTATAACTGAGTTATTGCGAGACGGAGGTGCTTTGGACTTTGCACATTCTATACTTACACTTTCACATTCAGAATAAATGGTAGAATCTCAGCCCTAGATTGGATTTCATTCATTTCCCCCCTGCAATTAGCCGCTGCCAGTGAAAACGATTTCTTGCACTAATTAACTTTAGCAAAGTCCCGAGGCTTGTTAATTCAATTACTTCCAATAAAAGGTTTTAGATGTTCAGGCTGGACCATGAACTCTGCCATAGCAATCATTTCAACTCTTGTCTTATTTAGAGGAAGAGTTCCATTTGGCCGTTGGAAGCTATTGGGTACTGCTCGTCATTTTCATGTGTAATGAGAGGAAATGGTATTCAACTGTGTCCAGGTTAAAAGAATCTCATTCTAGAAACAGTTGCTAGGAAGGATTAGGAAGTAACTGAGAAAGGAATTTGCATAAGAAAAATGCAAGAATGTGAGCACCTGCCTAATATCGTGTAGGTCTTCATGCCAGTTGTGAGTTGGGGCCTCAGTGGACCACACTTCTTTGTCCAGCACATCCCAAAGATGTTTGAACAAATTAAGATATTGGTAACACTCCTTGGGGCAGTCGTGGCACAGAGGGCTAAGGTGCTGAGTTACTGATCTGAAGGTCAGTGGTTCAAGCCCCAGCTCCACCAGGGTGCCATTGTTAGACCCTTGAGTGAGGCCTACCTGCTCCAATGGCGCTGACTCTGCGCACCAATTACACTGGGATATGCGAAGAAAGAATTTCACTGTGTATATATGACAAATAAAATAACTTAAACCATTTTTAGCAGTGTTGCAGGGTACATTATCTTGCTCAAAGAGGCCGCTGCCATTAGGGAATATTGTTACCATGACAGGGTGTGATTGGTCTGTGTCAATGTTTAGCTACACGGTAAAATCCCCAGTGTTGATTTAAGACTTTCTGAGTTTATTTATTATCCAACTGGCCTCATATGAACATTGCTGGGTGTTAATTCAACACTCGACGTGTTAATTAAACACTGTGGAATTTGCTGTGACATGTGAAAGGATCATCCATATGGATGCCAGGATCCAAGATTTTCCAACAAAACATTGCAGAGAGCATCACACTGCCTCCACAGGCTTTCTAGGAAAACAAGGTAAACTCTTCCCTAGATAAGCAACGCACTAATGCACGTGATGTTAAAGAAAAAAATATTCATCAAACCAGGTCGCCATTATCCATTGCCCCGTGGTCTAGTTTGGATCCTCGTATTCTTGTTGTACGCACTTTTGGGAGTAGACAGGGGTCAGCACCATAGCAACATAGCAAGAAGTGATGCACTGATCAGTGTACTTACGACCTTCTATCATATTGTAGCATTATCCAGCAGAAAGAGCCAAACACGCCAAACTGTGCTACATTTATTGCTCCAATTGACCTAAAGTACCCAAAACCCAATCATCACCAGTTTTCTGTTTATTGCAATTTAGCTCTTTATCAGAATTGCTCAAATCCCTTTCGCTTGCCCACTTTCCTGCTTCCCACACATTAACTTCCAAAACTGTTCGACTATTTATATATATA
>JAQMYG010000019.1:13982734-13997320 GCA_030014215.1 Clariallabes teugelsi | reverse complement strand
TATATATAGATAGATAGATAGATAGATAGATAGATCATCCAGTTGATTTAATATTTTCCTTTGTTTCTGTAAGAGTTTTATCAGTTCACTTATAGCTTGACACAGCAGGCAGCGGAGGTGAAAACACCACACACACAGATACACACATGCACACACACAGTGCTCTCTTTTCTGACAGCTCGCCAACACACATTCCAGTCTCAGCAGCCTATTTCAGGACACTCGTCTTTACAAATAAGCTGAACATCAGCAGAACAGCTCGGCATGCACAAACCACGCAGAGCTGACACTGAGGGCAAGTGTGTGTGCGTGCATGCATGAGGGGGGATAAATCATCTGCATATTTGACCTAGAGCTGTGAAACTTTAAACAAAAATCACTTGAATATGGAATAAAACAGATTAGGTGTAATTAGTGACACTATTACCTTGACAAATGATATAATAGGAAAGCTTTTAGTAATGACAACAGGAATAGACATTATACATTACAGAGCCCTTCTCTTCTTTATTAATGATGTAATAAATCATGCACTTAAATCATTAATGATCCCTGACCGCTGTTTATTCTTTAAGGCAATTTTATACAAGAAAAACATTATTTATTACATATTACATATATTTCAAAAAGGAAATTACGGGAGTTTATTACTGTAGGTTTACAGTTGGAAAAAAAAACAATATGAAATTCCTAGAATTCATGCAAGCTTCATTAACATTTACGTAGGCATGTAGACTTTTACAAACAAAGAACCACAGTGGTCTGACCATCCAAATAAATTTGTGAAAAGTGTTTATAAAAGGTCACAATCAGTGGTGAGGAAACAGTCAGTCCATTCATTGCAACAATCACTAATATTATACTGCGGTCAAAGAATCTACAGTGTCCGAGACAGAAGAATGGCTGTAATTGAGAAAAACAGAAAGAAAGAAAGAGTGAGAAAGTACAGACTCACTCTAATGTAGAAAAAAGTACAAGTGCTTCATCAAAATCTCCTGTTTTATTCACACTACTTAGTGAAATACAATATAGAATTCATAGCCTTCCTGGCCACTTCATTAGGTATACCTTTTCAGCTGATTGTTAACGCAAAAATCTAATCGGCATCTCAACGCATTTAAACCTGGCATGGCTGTCAGTGCCAGACAAGCTGGGGTACATACTGTATTTTAAAGAGTGCTGATCTACTGGGATGTTCTTGCTCAACTATCTCTAGGGTTCACAGGAAATGATCTGAAAAAGAGAAAATATCCCATGAGTGGCAGTTCTCTGGGCGAAAAAAAATACCTTGTTGATGCCAGAGGTCAGAGCAGCATGGACAGACTGGTTCGGGCTGATAGAAAGGCAACAGTAACCCAATTGAAATCTTGTTACAACTGAGATATGCCGGAGCGGATCTCTGAGTACACAACATGTTGACCTTGAAGCAGATGGGCTACAACAGCAGAAGACCACACCGGGTGCCACTCCAGTGAGCTAAAAACAGGAACCTGAGGCTACAGTTCATATGGGCTCACCAAAATTACACAATAGAAGATTGAAAAAATGGTGCCTGGTATGATGAGTTTCGATTTCTGCTGCAACGTTTGGAAGGTAGGATCAGAATCTGGCATAAACAACGTTAAAGCATGGATCCATCCTGCCTTGTATTAATGGTTCAGGCTGCTACTTGTGGTATATTTGTGTGGGAGTTATTTTCTTGGTACAGTTTAGGCCCCTCAGTGTACCTGACCATGTTCATCTCTTTATGACGACTTAATAATGCAACATGTCACAAAGCTAAAATCATCTCGAACTGGTTCCTTGAATATGACAGTGAGTTCACTGTACTTAAATGGCCTCCATAGGCACCAGACCGTAATCCAATACAGTTCCTTTGGGATGTGATGGAACAGAAGATTCGATCATGTATGTGCAGCTGAAAAACCTGCAGCAACTGCATCATGCGATAATGCCAATAAGGACCAAAAAATCTATTAGGAATGTTTCTAAGGCCTTGTGTGAAACTATGCCATGAATAATTAAGGCAGTTCAGAAGGCAAAATGGGTTGCAACCCAGTTCTAGCAGTACTGTAATAGATGTACCTAATGAAGTGCCTGGTGACTGTATATGACATTAAATTGGACATTTTATGGATGTTTTTACATGTTTAGCTTCTTGTCTTGCATAAATTCTGCAAATGCACAACAGGGCGATTTACTTGAAAGAGGTCCCAAATATTCTGTAATAACTCTGGACGAAGACGAAGCAATCTGAACCAAACTACGTACAATGTGCCACTCAGTATACGGAGCCACGAACGCACAATCGGACTGATAAGGTAGGCGCCAGGTGGACATCGCGCCATTTGACGCCGTATCCCTTGACTCAGTCGCTCGACTTCTCATCGGGATGGTGGTGTACAGTAATGAGCCACACGTCTTCATAGTGCGAACCTATTGGGTCACCAATTTGTTTCAGCGATGTCAGAGTGAATTTAGGAAGAAATAGGGTCTTCCTGAGTGTGAAGATTTTAAGGAAATCATCCAAACGTCAAATTGCTGTTATCTTGCCAATATGTTCAGGAACATGGAACGCCACGTCAAAATGTGTCTGCCAGAAAACGGAGATCACTTTCAGCATCGCATGTACTGTAATGCAATCAATTACACATACATTCAGTCATGTTTCAAAAGGATTTGCTTGATTGCTTCATCATAGTGATAGTTATTTCACAATATTCCGGGCCTCTTTCGAATGAATCACCCTGTACTGTACAGTATATGGCCATGTGGGTTTTCACTAATCGTTGATGTAAACTCGTAACATTTAGAAGATTTCCCTTCTCTAGAACTAAGGGGACTCGTTCTGGCATATCAATACCCCTGTGCACAAAGCAAGACCCATGAAGATATGTTATGACAAGACCGGAGTGGAGGAACTTGAGCGTCCCGCACAGAGCCATGACCTCAACCCCACTCGAGACGTTTCACATCATCTAGAATGTGTCAGGCTTTTCGCCTAACATCAGAATCAGACCACATTAATGCCCTGGTGGTTAAATGAGCACAAATTTCCCACAGCCATGCTCATGATCTAGTGGAAATCTTCCCAGTTGAGTGCAAGTTATTATAAAGCCAACCAAATCTGGAATGACATATTCAGCAAGCACATGAGAGAGGTCAGGGGCATGCCTGAGCTGACAAAAGAGCTATAGTAACTCAAATAATCACTCTACAACTGTCCTAGTTGTAAAGCACGCTATTCATGCAACCCTGAATTTTCTCTCTCTATCTATTTTTTTTCTTTCTTTTTTTTTTTTTTTAACTCAGTAGTGTTTTTGTTAGCCTCTTAGATGAAATAGTTGGAAGCTGAAAATGCATTACATAATGCTTTAATTTATTCTTTCATTATGATTCTCATTCTGAGCTTTTTTTTTACAGCTATGAAGTGAGGAGGAGCAAATTATCATCTCTTCTGCAAACAGTAAAACACACCAAATGAAGAGAATGCATTAAAGTTGAGGCTGGTGAGCTTTCAACGGTTCACAGCAGGCTTCTACTATTCAGTGCAAACCAGTCAGAAGATACCAGCCCATAAGGAAAGAAAAAAACTAATAAAAAAGACATCTCCTTATTATCTCCATAGTTCCTTGACTGCAGTTGAAATCAAATGGAACTAAAAGGAAGATGTCGACTTTAGTCCTCTATCTTTCTCTGCTTTTTCTTTTCAGACAAAGATTGCCAGACATTTCACGTACTGTACGCCTCATCATTCTGTTTTAGTAGACAACTCACACAGATCTCCTATTCAAATAAATTAGTGCAAGCATATTAATGTATATTAGTGGAGGCATAGTTTTTTTTTTTTCTTTTCTTTTTTTTTTTTTTTAGCTGTAGTATATAATGTGCTTTTATACTGTAGTTAATCCCAATGAAAGGGCTTATTAGCTGGGACGTTTCTGTGACTTATTTCCTTCTGAGTGATGTTGTGTACTGACTTACATAACCATGAAGATGTGCCATACCTCTGCAAAAATCTTAGTTAGTTACTTATGATGAATAAGAAATAACAAGAGCCTTTAATATTTACTACTACAGATTATTATTATAATAATAATACTGGTATTTATTACTGGGGTTGTAATGGCCTAGTGTGTTAAGGGTATGAGTTACTGATCAGAAGGTCGGCGGTTCGAGCCCCAGCTCCGCAAGGTTCCCGCTGCTGGCCTCTTAAGCAAGGACCCTTAACACTGTCTGATCCAGGGATGCCGTATAATGGCTCACCCTGCGCTCTGACCCTGGCCCACTAACACAGCTGGGATATGCGAAGAATAAAGAATTTCCACCGTGCATTAATACTGTATATATATAAACTTAAAACACACAAAAACATCATGGTGGTGTAAAGACAGAATAGTTTTCTTGCTATCTCTAGAAAGTTAAAAACCACTCCTCAAACAAGTGTCTGGCATACAAAATCATCCGTCTTTAAATAGATTGAACTCCAACTTTTCTCTAATTGTTTCCTCAATCAAAGGGTGGTTGGGAATGTGAGTAGTTCGCAAGAAGTGCATAGCTGAAAATATCCTGACAAATCATGTTTGCTGCTAATGAGCTCCTAGTAGAGCTAACAAGCTCTGTCAGCCAGGCATAGATATACAGTAGAGAGCATTTAATTGGACCATCAAAAAGTTTGGGATAAATGAACATCATTGAAGATTTAAATTTTAAAAATAAGTGATGGAGAAGAAATGTTAAATGTGCAGAAAAATAGAGGCCCTTGGAAAAGCATGTATTAGCATTTGCAATGATGCTAATATTTGTAACATTTGAACAGGAATACTGTACAGTACATGCTTAACAATTATTATTTACACTGATCAGCCATTAAAACATTAAAAACATTTACATTAAAACCACCTACAGTAGGTTTCAGGTTCCCCTTGTGCTACCGGGAAAGCCCTGTCCGCTCTGGGTGTGGCTCCGTTGAGGCTCAGGCGTGAGCAATGGTGTCTGGTACCAGAACGTTGGCAGCAGCTCTTTTGGATACTGTGGGCTGTGGGGTCGGGCCTTGGATCAGACTTGTCTGTCTGGCGCATCCCAATCGGATTGGGATCTGGGGAGTTTGAAGGCCAGGTAGGCAGTCTTGGGCTTTTTGCCTGCTGGGACCTGTGTGCAGTGTGCTGCGATGCACCGGGTGTTCTGTTGCCTTTCTATCATTGCCAGCATTTACTTTTTCATCGGTTTGTGCATTGGCTTTTCTGTGGGATTGGACCGGGCATTGGTGAGCCTTATGTGCCCATGTTGTTCAGTTGACCTGGAGGCAATGTTTATGTCATGGCTACATGTTACAGTATATATCATGTATATTTCTATACATCTATAGAAATACAGGTCTTGTGTAGAAATACAGTCAAATACAGTCTTATTCATTAGTTATTTGTCTTTTTATTTGAGCATATTTCATTTATTAATGCTAAATATGAATAGAATTTTAAAAACTAATTTGATGCAATTAACTAACCAATATGTGGTGCAGTAAAGCAATCACATCATAATCAGACGATGTTGTCTAAATCTCAGAAGATTTATGTATCTTCTATGGAATATGATGTGACCCTGTAAGGAAAACAAGTCAGAATCATTATTAAGTCTCTTGAGATATCAAAAAGACACCTTTAAGCAAAGGTCATATTTCCTTTGCAGAGCTTTATAGACTGATTAAAATTGTAGACCAGTGATAACCTGTGTTTGTTAATGGCAAAATGTAAAAATACAAAACACATAACATAAAATCAGGTATTGTGAGATATGTGGATTATTTCTTGAAGCGTGCCAGGAATTGGCTCTCATAAAGATGCATATTATAAAGTTATTCTCGAAATAATGTGCTTAAAGACTTTACGGCATTAAGTAAAATTAGCGTTTAAATCTAGTATCTGCTTGCATATTAAACAATTATTTTCAGACTATTGGAAGTCTAAAGATAAATCTACAGTATGTAGGCTGCACTGAATGTAATGTAAAAATGGGGACAATATACAGGTTGTTCAAATGAAACATCTACAGTTGGTAGAGTAACTCTCAAATCCTCTTTGAAAATCCCCTCTGTCGATGACACCATTGCCAAGAGCAATTTGCACAAATGGAGGACAAGATTAAAGAAGGCGAACCAGCATTGAAGACAAACCATGCAATGGAAGACCATCACAGGATTTGAGTGTTGGGTTCAACTCTTGTGCGAGAGCCTACCGTAAGTTAAGTAGTACCTTTGTTTAGAGAAAGAGTTACTCTTCCAGCATGTTCAGGTACAGTAGAACGACCTATGTAAGGTACATTAAGTTTCCATTACTATTACCAAAACTATTCTAGTTTAGTCTTAAAGCACAGAACGCATCACATACATAAACTATTACACATGCACATTGGAACTTACCCACTGAAAGCCAAATCAGCCCGTGATTACTATTTATTTTTAAGTCAAGCGTTCCAAGTCTATACACTTACAGTACTACAGTATGTCTGTCCAAACAGCTGTCACAGTAAAAAGGAAAGAAAAGTCTAGGATTTTGTTGTTTGTGTAATATGTGCGTACTTTAATTTGTAATCTGTTTGTTTAGACAATACTTGCATATTTGCCTATTTTCTCCCGAAAGGTATTCTACCTTGTTCCTGTTTATTACACTCCCTTTAATGTTTTATGTGTGCCCTTTCAGGGACTATTAATTTATGAAATGTTATTGATGTGCCAGCAAAGTGAGATGCAAACAAGTCAGCCCAAGTGGACATAAAACCTAGGGACATTTAATAACCGGACACAATCTGAAAAGGAGTCACCTCCAGTCACTGCCCAGGATGATTTACCCCACAAATAGCAGTGAGGGTTGGGGTGACTAAGAATTTTGTCATGCCTTTTTATTTTATACTGAATTCACTGAAATTATTACAGAAAAAAATAATTACCTAGTCAAGAAAAGTGTTTTAAATAACCCAGATGTTTGTTTTTTTTTGGATTCTTTAAAAAGTTGACAACTTTGCACACTCTTGGCATTCTCTCAGTGAGCAGCACCTTTATTCATTTCTACCAATCTTAAAGGAGTTCCCAGAGGTGTTTGTTGGCAGCTTCTGAAGTACTGGTTTCTTTGCAGCGATTCGACCGTGAACGCCTGACTCACACAGTCTCTTCTGAACAGTGGAGTCACTTGAACTCCGAGAAGCACTTATGTTTGCTCAAATGTGAGATGCTTTAAATTGGAAATAGGCTGGTCATCCTAATAAACTTATCCTCTGCAGCAAAGGTAGCTCTTGGTCTTCTTTTCTTGTGACTTTCTTGTGTCTTCATGAGAGCCAGTTTCATCATAGTGTTTGTTGGTTTTGATGACTGCGCTTGAGGCTGCATTCAAAATTCATCTTTGGGGGGATTGAGTGACCTTCATTTCTTAAAGTAATGATGGACTGTCTTTTCTCTTTCCTTGCCTGAGTGGTTTTTGTTTTGCTATGATATGGATGTTTGGAGTAATTATTATAGCACTAATAGGACTGTTGTCTCTGTACTCACTTTTCCTCTGCACAGGACAACTGAGAGTCATCAAGTTAATCTTGGTTTCATTAGTCCGAAGAATCTGGCCTTTTTGTTCTTGAGCATTACCAGCGGTTTGCACCTTATTGTGAAGCCTTATTATATATTTTTTTTCATAAAGCTGACTTTTTGTAGACTTTGAAAAACAAAGTCTTGAAATTTGCCCTCTCACCAAGTTCATTAATGCTCCATCAATCGATAACCATCAGGAGTGATTTAGAATCACACTGAGCTCCATTTGTCTTTTAGATGCCGTGACATACTGTACAGTTGTAGGTGTCCATTCTCATAGTAACCAAACAAGACTTGGATATTCTGTGTGTCTACTTTTTTTAACAGAATGATACGTTGTTTTCCAAGTTTCTTTTTCATGGCCTTTGATGGAAATTATCCTCAACATTGCTGCATTTAAAAAAAAAAAAGGAATAGCATTATCATAAAAGCAAGATTGATTACTGATTACATGTTTGTGTTTACCATGTATATTTACAGATGTATTGGTTTTAGTATATTTATAAATGTGTTTTTTTTTTCTCTACAGGAGGCAGAGTGGCATTGTGATGAGTTCACCAAAGGTGCCTGTTTCAGTCGAGGGAAATCAGAGGTGAGTGTTTCCTCTTGACTCTAGTGTCATTATACATAATTAAGGTTGTAAAAATTGAGGCTGCAGAACAGTCTCTGGCCCGGCTCAATTAGTGGGAATTTAGCCAATCACAACACGGTAGTTAGTGCTTTTCTTTAAGTGCATTCAGCTACTTATTCAACTACTTGCTGATGTTACTGTACATAAATGAATCCTGTTTCTAACATAAAGAAGGCAAGCAAACTACTTGTATACTGAATAACCTTATTTATTCACATGCATATATAGTTCTTTTATTTGCACTTCAGTTCCTCATTTCTTTTCATCTTAGGGAACTGTACTTGTTAAATGCCTACAACACTGTGTTTTCCATTTACAAATAGAATAAAGCTTTAAAAAAAAACCTTGACTAAAATATATAATTTAAACCTATGACCAATTTTTTTTATGAGTTATAACAAATTAAATCAATAAAAGAAACCCCAGTTTGATTAATTTCTGTCTAAAAGAATGAATTTATTACGCTTATATGTATTTATATAGCACTGTGCAAAAGTCTTGAGCCACCCATCGTTTCTTTACTTCTCTAATTGTCTATACTGCTTAATCTTGTATACAGGGTCGCGGGGGGCCTGGAGCCTATCCCAGGAGACCCTGGACAGGGTGCCAATCCATCGCAGGGCACACACATACACACACTCTCACACTAATTCACACACTACAGGCAATTTGGGAATACCAATTAGCCTATTCTGTAGGTCTTTGCACAGTCTTTGGACTGAGGAAGGAAACCGGAGTAATTGGAGGAAACCTACCAAGCACGGGGAGAACATGCAAACTCTATGCACACAGAGGCTTACCACTAAGCCACCGTGCTGTCTCATTTCTACATATAAAATTAAATTCAATGATGTAAATGCAATTAAAGAGATCGGGACAAATGTTTTACTGAGGCAGGCAGGCTGCAAATATACAAAAAAAAATCCAATGCATTAACATACAATTAAAAATCGGTTGTTTATGTAACCTCAGCAGCAACCTCATTTCCTTTCTCGTCTGTTCCAAACACTCAGCATTCAACATCACCAGTATACTAATCACTGACCTGATCGTCTGTCCTTATCTGCTCTTGTGTTTCACTGGTTCATGCCTTAAGCAACTCCTCTGAAACCGGTCAGGTACACGGACTAGACTGAAAATGTGAGACCTTCTAAGTTCTTCAGAAAGTCTGGAGAACTGTTCCTCAAGATTACTTTAAAAGAATTATAAGAAAGTCTGGCTCTGTGGAAGAAAATTTGAAGAACGTAAGGGTGGCTCAAGCTCTTTGCACAGTACTCTACATTCATTATTTTAGAGAAGCTGTGATGGTAGAGTGCACCAAGTGGTGCTGTTATTTACGATAGTCTCTTGATCCATTTGATCCATCACTTTACATTACTATGACCTGATAAATCTCAAACAATGCATTCCTTAAGTCAAACCCTGTTACAATTACACTTCATTTAGAAAATTTGCTTTTGGACCATTGCTTGTCTCAATTTGATCTTTATCCTTTCATTTTTTCCCCATATATCAGTAAAATATATTATATAAAAAACTCCAGTTTAAGACTCCATAAACACCACCATGATCTTCAGACCGTTGAAACATGACACATGATCTTCATGACACATGATCTTCAGACCGTTGAAAGCTGTGATGTCTTTCAGCGACTGATTAAATCAGAACAAATCCCAGAATCACATTCGTGGTTTAAGTGATTTCCTTTGTTAAATCCCTTTTTATTTGTGGTGCAAATATGAACCTCTCATTCTAAGCTACTGCACATCAGGTTCACCTTTCTGTCCTGTTCACACCTCTATGTTCTGTCCTTTTGCCATCTTACCTCTTAGAATATAAAAATTCTGCTGGAAATAGAGACGCAAAACCCTTTCCTGTGCTCCTATAGACTGTAGTTTTTCTGGCCACTTAAAAGGAACACCAGTACACTTGCCTGTTCATGCAGTTATTCAACGAGGTATTCATGTGTCTGCAACATATAAAACCATGTAGGTAAAGATTGAGAGCTTAATTTCCTGTAATGTTCACATCAAACATGAATGAGGAAAATGTGACTTTGATTGTAGTGTGGAGTCTCTGAGTATTTGAGTAATGGAGCGAGCTCTGAGAACTGATGATCCCCTGGGACTTTCATGCATAACAGTCTCTATAATTTGCACAGAATGATAAAAACACCTAAATGCAAATAAACAAACAAACAACAACAACGACAACAACAATACACCTAACATCCAACTTCATCACATTCTGCAACTCTGCCTAATTTGCATCATCTTGATTGCATCAAGCCTTCACAGAACCTTCATAGAATAGATATGCACTAGCTATTTCTTTATCAAATTTTTTTTTTATGGAAAATTGACAATATTTTAAATCAAATCAAAAGGGGTGGGGTTTAAGGACAATATACTGTAGCTATAGATGATAAAACAAAATATAAAATATTAGAAAATAACCTAGCTGTACAAATACAGGGGGGAAAAGTCTGTACAAATATAGAAAATATAGAAAACTTGAAATAGAATTTAAATTGAATTTAAATAGAAATTTCTGGGGAATTTGCATAGTACCTTTTGCAGAAAACATTGTGCAATAGTTGTTTAATTTTCCTTAATATATTTTTTATCTAATACCATAAAATATGCATGGGAATGGCGGCAGGCCCTGGGTTTGATTCCCGGATTGGTCCTTTGTGTATCTCCTCATGTTTAGTGGGTTCCTTCCGGGTTCTCCAGTTTCCTCCCATAGTCCAAAGACCTGCAAAGATTAGGCTGATTGGCGTTCCCAAATTGCCCGTAGCGTGTGAATGAGTGAGTGTATGTGTGTGTGCCCTGCAATGGATTGGCACCCTGTCCATGGTGTACCCTACCTCGTGCCCTAAGCCTCCTAGGATAGGCTCCAGGCCCCCCGCGACCCTGAATACAGGATAAAGCGGTATAGACGATGAGTGAGTGAGTGAGTGTGAATGTTGACCAGAGATCCTGCCATGGTCATACTGTACAAAATGGAAATAAATAGAATGGTCACCATTGGCCTTCACGGTCCAGGGATGGAATACAGAGGTTTAAAGATGGACGGATGGATACACGGGAATACCAAATAACACCACAATGTGCACTTCCTTTTTCTTGTAAGATGCTACAGCAGGATGTGTGTCGCTATAATGGGACCCTATCTATTTCTGTCTCTTGTAGCACGTCATCCATCGTCATAACACTTTTTCTCTCAACTCCTCCTGAACCATTCATGGGAATTTGACCAAACCTTCACAGAACCTTTATTAGGAATCATACAGTAGATGCGCCATAGCTGTTTTATTTTTAGAGGCAGAGCATTCAGTGAGCAGGCGAAACATGTCTTCCTTAGAAGACTCATACCTTTTCATTTAGAATACGCCACTAATGATCAAACACAGAAATTGTCTGCAAACTAAAGTACCATAAAATGATGCTCTAAAACGGGGTGTTAAACATGTAGCATGTGAGTCAGCCTTTTAAAGGCTCAAAAACCCATCCAATTAAATGAATTTAGAAACCATGTTCTATTAACAAAATTAGGGCAATAAACTCGTGAAACTCGAATACTGGAAAATGTGCTAATGATGTATAATTAATTGTATGAGTAAGCCAACAATTTGGCATTATAATAATATCTCTTTCCAAAAGAATTCATTTACAGATCATAACTTTGAGGGTGTTTTATTTGTATATTTCATAGAAATGCTGATGAACAAACAAGAGTTGTTGATGTGTTATTCATCACTGAACTGATGTCTTTGGTCTGGCCCACTTGACATTAGAATAAGTGTTATGTTGCACATTAGCTGGAATGACTTTGACACCCATGCTCTAAAATCATTTTATTTACCATTACAGTATGCTTAGCCTTATTTAATGAGCTGTGAAAAAGTGAAAAAAAAGAGAAAAGGACCACGTACATCTACTTATGTTCTTACCATATTGCATTTGGCTATGTTTGTGTTATAGTATCCTCGAGCAGCATGTATATTACCAGCTCATTATTTTCTCTCTAGTGCTCCCACTCACTCACTGATTGTCTATACCGCTTTATTCTGTATACAGGGTCATGGGGGGGCCTGGAGCCTATCCCAGGAGACTTAGGGCACGAGGCGGGGTACACCCTGAATGGGATGCCAATCCATCGCACATACTCTCACATACCCACTACAGGCAATCTGGGAACGCCAATTAGCCTAATCTGCACGCACACAGACCCGTGTCGGGAATCGAACCCAGACCCTGAAGGTGCAGGGAAACAGTGCTAACCACTAAGCCACCATGTCTATAAATCTAATGCAGGTAGCTGTCATGTACAATAATAGATGGCAAATACATGAGAATTATGTAACATTAAACCTCTTTAAACCCTTAACATTATTTCTAAATCAAGTCTAATAAAAGTGATATATGATTTCATGGATGGTCTTAATTATAATGATTTCTGCCTTGACCTCCAGGTTTTCCCAGTGTATTTTAGTCAGTCTCCTGTGGTTTAAGTGGTTTTAAGAAGCAGTTAAATGCTATAAGGTATAATAAGTATAATAAAAGAATAATAAGGCCTATGCTGACCATCATATGATTATTATTTAGAATCACAATTCACCTTTTCCTGCCTGCTGGTGGTTATGAGCTGACATTTGCATGGAATTGTTTTCCATCCCATCGCTGTATCAGCTGAAATGACTAAGATAAGAAAGAAAGACTTTGACTTAATCAGTTCACTCCCTGCCAAGTCTGAGACAATGATTGTTTTACGTAACCCATAATTTATTTACTTATTTTTTTGAAAACTCATAAAACACGAATTTTACCAGTAATTGTCTGCATCTGGTTCTCTCAGGCCTGTCGCATGAAGAGGAAAAGACGGTTTGATTGATATTAATGCGCTTCAGTCCACTCCATTTGTTTGTAATGCGCACATCCATAGCTGCAACATTATTCCATGAAATGTAGCATTTTGTAGTTTTTTTCCCCTTTCCTTTTCATAAACATGTCTCGTTGTGATGAGTCAGGACCATTAAACCTTCCTTTATTTACACACAGAGGAGCGTTGCTTCTTTGCAAAATTATGTTAGTGGAAATAAAAAGAAAAAAGAAAAAAAAAGTCTCTTTTAAAGAGCTGTCTTATGTTAAAAGATCATGATGCAAACCCTTGCAGAAACCCTTCAAACACTGAAGAAACAAAACATTGAAGCTTTAACTGGGTAAGAGTAAGATTTATGAATTACCGTATAAGCCTTAGGAAAGGAGGTGGAATAATATAATAGAGTTCAACAGGTTCCGATTGAATACTAAAAAAAATATTCACATGAAATGAACGATATGTAGTATGTCAGATCTTCTCCAGGGCTGGTGTGTCTGTGTGAAGGATTTCATGCCAACCAAGCAGAAGCCACATCTGATAGTCTACTGAAAGCCAAGAATAACTAATTAAACAGGTGGAATCAAGTGTGGCACCGTTTGGATGTAAAACCTGCACACACATACAGTATACTGTATACACACACACACATACACACACACACACACACACACACACACACACACACACACACACACACACACACACACAAACCCAACCTTTCTGGAGAAGAATTGACACCTGTGTCATACCGTAGATATACTGTACATATCAAGGGCCTTGGCCGACAGCAATATGAAGCTAGCTCAGCGGAATTAAGTTTCTCTTACAGGCTACTGTACTGTAGATTATCTTTTAATTTACAGTCATGTTCAAATGCTAGTATCGCCTCTTTTACTTTTTGTTTTTGTGCAAATCATAAAACAATCTGATTGTAGAGAGTCTTAAGTGTTAGGCAAAATACAACCTAAGACAAATAACAACATATGAGTTTTTTTTACTATGCCACATTTCACACATGTGGGCAATACTAAGTACCCCCTTACTGCTTCCACAGGATTTAAGTGTGAAAGTTGCAGCCAGGTGCTGCTAATCATCAGCCCTTGTTTAATTGATCATCAGCAGGTGTGCAGACGTATAATGCAGAAGTTTTGGCAGTTTGCTGGTCTGGAGCATTCAGGTGTGTGTTAAAGCAATGGCAAAAGCGAATGATATAAGCAATGATCTTAGAGAAGCAACTGTTGTAAGGGCATCTTCCTCGGGTCCTCTAAACGATAACCATTTGTTTCCCCCATCATTTCTGGACTCGACATTCTCAGTGTGGTGTGACAAGGGTATAAAACAATTTAAATATTTATATGTCGATGGTGTCTTTGACAGTTTTGCCAATTTGTCATCTCGTTATGGTCTCCCCATTACCCATCTGTTTCGCTATTTTCAAATTCGAAATTTTGTTGCCAAGCGTTTCCCTAATTTCCCCTCTTTACCTCCAGAACAGCAG
>JAQMYG010000019.1:13939029-13957651 GCA_030014215.1 Clariallabes teugelsi | reverse complement strand
CATGTATGTGATTTTTAGAGATTTTATTAAGGTAACATAACCTTTTTATTACTGTGAAATTTACAAGGCCACAGAATCATTTTTTAGAGTGAATGCTTGTTAAGGAAACCTTTGGTTGTATTTTGACCTCTGGATGATTAGAATGCTAACATCTTGCTAGGGAGGATTTCTCATTATAATTCAGTCATTAGTCTTCAGTAGCTACCGTATGTTGGTGAGGTTCACAGTTGATCCAAATCCTAGTCTAGGAACATTTCTCTCGGATCGTTGAGAAATGTTTTAATAAGGTTATCACCTTATAAAACCCGGTAGCAGAAAATTTACAATGACAAAGGGGCTAATAAAAAAAAGGCTACATCCATGTACAGTACTGCTGTTACTGATCAATTAATTCCGAGGATTGCTTGACAAGTACCTTTAATTTTCTTCTTAAAATCACTGTTCTTTCAGAGTCAGACTGGAGGGACTCTGGGATTTAGAATGATGATTTGGAGAAAAGTGTGTGTGTGGGTGTGTAAAGCGCTAGGGATCAATGGCAGGAGTTTAAATGATAGCAAGACGGCCTACTCGGCTGACACTGAGCCTTTTAATGCACTTTAATTCGCTCTGAGACCCGTGGCCATCTGGAGACTCTGAGCTTCCTCATATGCTTTTGACTCCATTTTAAATAAAACTGTCTCCTCAGCATCTATTAATTTTTTTGGACTGGATCAGCTGAATTTGAGAATCCTGTCTGAAGAGATAATAGAGTTGCAGCAGCTGACATGACGAGGAAAAAAAAAAAAAAACTCCTCTTCTGGGAGGGGGTTTGCTGTTTGGCGAGCACTTGGGCCTCACTTTATCTCAGCCTCCGTGACATCTTCATCAAGAATTTGTCAGCATCGGAGAGCCAAGATTTACGAGCCTCGGATTTATGGCTTCCTGCACTGATGTAAAACTAGTTGCTGTCTATTCCAAGCATGAAAGGGCAACATGGAGTGTGCACTAGTGAAATTATTTCTTTACTGATTGAGGTTGATTACGCAGAGACTAGAAATGAAAGCAGGAAGCTTTACCGAAATGTACTGCACTTAATCAGGAGTAGAAATTCGTGCTGTAATAACCGCATGATTCCTGTCTCTGCTTCGGAATACTTTAGTGGGGTGGCACAGTGACGTAAGAGGTAATGTTCCACCTCTCAGGTGAATGGTTTCAAACCAGAGATCAGGTTTCTGCCTGTGTGAAGATTTTGGGAATGTTCTCCTGTGTGCCTGTGGGTTTCCTCTCACCTTCCTAAACCATTCTGGTAGATAAAGTGGTTATGCTAAACTTCCCCCGGTGTGAGTGAATTTATGATTGTCTCTAAGTAGTGCCCTGAGATGGACTGGTGTTCCATCTGTGGAGTATTCCAGCCCCAAGGGAATGCTTTATTTCTCAATAATCCTTCTTAATATTAATATCCTCCAGCAAATAATATCATTTAACTGACTAATTTTTAAACACAGTGTGAGTAGTGCCATTATGAGTGCCATCATGAGGGTTTGATTCCCACTTTAGGTCTTTGTGCGTGGAGTTTGCATGTTCTCTCCGTGCTTGGTGGGTTTCCTCCGGGTACTCCGGTTTCCTCCCACAGTCCAAGGCATGCAAATTTCCCATAGTTTGTGTGTGTGCTGCGATGGATTGGCACACTGTCCATGTGCCCAAAGTCTCCTGGGATACGCCCCAGGCCCCTGCAACCCTGTACAGCATAAGCAGTATAGAAGATGAATGTGAAAGGTGCAGTAATCTGTACACTCTGTTAGTAAATGAGCTTGAACTTTCTTTCACAAATTATCACTTTTCCATGTGTCTACAATATATTATTTAAAACTGACGTGTATATATTTATATGGTGTGAAAAACTTACAAAAGTGTACCAAAAAATCTGTTGTTTTGGTGTTTAAACTGTCAAGACATCACTTGATTAACACCTTCTGTTTTTGCGAACACATTTTCCCTCTTGATTGGCTGTACCACAGATTGTGTTTTCTTTTGATTAGTTTTGTGTTTTTACAGTTGGTCTCCATTCAGGAGTAATGAAGCCAACAAGGTGATCCTCAATGGGAAAACATGTAGGGTCTCAGATAGTTTGATAGTTAAAAGGACATCTTATACAAAATGAACTTTTTTGTCATTTTTAAACATTCACGTTTTAAGTAATGTATGTAAAAATTTTATTTTGTTTGTCCTTTTTCCATTTTTGTAATAGCCATGGCTTAAACAAGCAAGTCACATTTTTCCCCCTATTGTGACCTCATATAACAAGAGACCTTCAACCAGCTCCATGCTCAGTTCTTCCCAGCTCTGCTCAGCAGGTAGCATCAAAACTACTAAAGGCTCATCTAACAGTCTTTAGAAGGGCTAGGTTTTCCTTTAGTGGGAAATGGCTGTAGTTCCCAAGCATGGATGTTTCCAGATGTTTATGAAGTGAATTATTACAATTAACACACTGATTATGGAGAGTTTGAGAGTGTGTAAACTTAAAATATAGGTACAGTATGTGACCTGTTAAGGAAACATTTAATGATCTTTGTGCTTATATGTCTTTAGGCTAATTTTACATACACTAAAAATAACTTACTAATAAGTAGCTTACTTTCTATAGTTTAAATATGAACAACATATATTAATGATAAATTATGACCGAATCACTTGTCAGCAACTGTGACAACAAAACATTAAAAAATGACAGAATCTTTCCCCTTTCACAGTCTTGACCATGTCTATCTACAGTATATCATTAAATTGATACTGTATCAGATATATACTGAGCAGTCATAACATTACAACACAAAACATTAAGCCTAATAGGTGTAGCAGCTCTGGCCCCTCTGACCCGACTTCAGATGTCCGGGGTTGTGGTGTGGTGTCTGGCGTCTGGAACATCCCATTGGTGCTCGAACGGATTGGGATCTGGGTAAATTTGGAGGATAGGTTGGAAGTCTTGGAGACTGTGGTGCACTGGATGTTTTGGAACCTTTCTATTGTAGCCATTGTGCTTTACAGTATTCCAATGACCAAAGCGCTATATAAATAAAACTGAATTTAATTTAATTGGATCATTGACTTTTTGGTGGCACGGTGGCTTAGTCAGAACCGTCGGCTTGCACCTCCAGGGTCTGGGTTCAATTCTCGACTCTGGTTCTGTGTGCATGGAGTTTGCATGTTCTTCCCCTCATTGTGGGTTTCCTCCAGGTATTCCAGTTTACTTACACCATCCAAGGACATCCAGATTAGGCTAACTGGTGTTCCCAAATTGCACGGAGTGTGTGAATGTTCACTGGAGGTCCTACCACAGTCATAAAAATGGGAATCAATACAGTGGTCACCATCGGTCTCAGAGGTTTCTACAGCAGATGGATGGATGGATGAACTTTTTTTATGGTGAGCTGTGCTGCATTGGCTTTGCTGTCGGATGGCGTTTATTTCCCACAGGCACGAATGAGCCTTGGGTGCCCATGATCCTGTCACCAGTTTACTGGCATATTATTGATAATCAATGTTAATGCCTTAATGTTATGTGAGCTAGTTAATGTTATGGCTGATTGGTGTATTACACACAGCTCATTTTTGCCTCTTAATGATTAACTGAATTACTCATTATTAACAAAGCTTGTTTTGGTTTTATTGTTGCTGCTGCTTAATAAATGGAATAAAGTTGTTTTTATTAGGAACCCTGGCTTTTAAACCTTTATAGCTCATTAATCCTTGTGGTGGTCACCTTCAGGACCTGAGGCTGTTCAGCCTGAGAGAGAGAGAAGAATAAATCAGAGTAGAAGTGTGTGCTGACTTTCGACTGCACCCAGGGGGGATTCTGACCAATTTCATATTTACTTGCAGATAGTTTGATCAATTCCAGCTGCCCGCACAGCTTTTTTTTTTTCAAACATAAGCAATGTGAAGTATTTTCTAATGAATTAAGTTTGTTCTATTTCCCATAATATAAACAAAATATATATCCGTAGTATAAACTAATAGTCAAAAGTTTTGAAATACCTTCTAATTCCATGCTCTTTCCTGATTTTTATTTCTTTCTATATTATAAAACAATAATGACGGCATCCAGAATATGCAATAATCTCCTTTGAACAGTAAAGCCTCCTTATGCGCTGTAAAGTCTTCATAACAGCTCTGAGGTGCTGTTAATTGGTGATTTTTGAGGATGGTAACTTTAAATAAACTTATCTGCAGCAGAGGTACGTTTTGGTCTTAGGATGGTCTTCATGAGAGCCAGTTTCATCATGGTGCTTGATGGGTTTTGCAAATGCACTTGACAATACTGTTTTTGCAAGAACTATTCCAGAGCAGCTGACCTTCATGTCTTAAAATAACAATTGACCATTGTCATTGTTGCTGTTGTTACTTAATCACCTAATTCCATATGTGTTACAAAAACCCTTAAAATTAGTTTTCATCTTTAAGCCTTGTATTCAACCTCCTGCTCCTGCAAACTTTTTGTTCCCAGCCCCAATGCACACTACAAAATCAGCATGATGGAGGCCCCTGTGGTGCTCAGTAATACTCTCCTCACCTAGGTGCCTCAACGCTGGCGCATCAGACACTCAAAAATAGCCTCCCAAAGAGTCAGGACGTGGCTTAGCTGAATGTCTGGCAATCTGGAGATTGATTTGTACTTGAGATCTGAATAGAGCACAAAAGATGTTTGAGATTCTTAGCAGTCAATACAATTTTTCAATCCACATACCCTAACTGTTCTTTCTGCTTTGTTGCCCTTTATTTTTATTTTTTTGTTCCTTGTGTCCTTTTTTATGTAATGACCAAGTGAGGCACTTTATAACAAAGGGAATTATCATCATAATGATTAATGTATAAAAGAGATATTATAAGAATAAGAATGTTAGGGGAGTCAGTCCAAAGTGGAGTGTACTGTCTCCTAACAGAAAAAAGAAGGATCCATACATCCATCCATCCATCCATCCATCCATCCATCCATGTCTACTATGATTGTAGAATTGGTAAGCCAATCAGTGTGCAAATATACATATACAGTATATGCATTCCAACATTAGATAAATGATCAGATCAAGTGTTTACAGTACATACCTAATATTTACCCTATGAATGGATTATACAGTATACAGTATCATCTCATTCCGATCAGGCTGGATCAGGTCAAATTCTGTTATTACACGATGCATTTTTATTCTGCTTAGGCCATTATTTTGCTTATTAGCATAAGTGTTGTCTTAACATCTTTTCCTGCCACTGGGACTTCACTTCACCTTGAGATTGTTTACATATTAAAGGCATTTTCGTGGCCTACAGTAATTTGGGTGCACTTGTATCGTTATCATCCCTGCAAATAAATGTTATGATGAAACATTTTATCCTGATTGGGAGTGGACTCTTCTAGGATGACTTCCCCAATCCACACTGCATTAGGGCTCATTGGATGGTTGAATCAAGAGATTTAAAAAAAAAAAAAAAAAAAAAAAAAAAGCTAGATCATTCATTATGACCTTTATAGTAACCAGACCTTAACCATAATTGTACACCTTTGAGAAATTTTGTAGGAATGAGTTAGACAGTGCAATCCACCATCATCATCAAAACACCAATAAAGGAACTATGTATTGGATTAAGTGAGGTGGCACGGTGGCTTATTGGTTAGCTCTGCAGTCTCACACCACTAGGGTCGTGTTCCTAAATTGCCCATAATGTGTGAGTGTGTGATGTGTGCACGTATGCCCTTCGATGGATTGGCACCCTGTCCAGGGTTGACCCTGTCTTGTGCTCAAAGTTTCCAGAAGTATAGAGGTATAGAAGATGAATGAATGTTGGTTGAAGGTGCATCTCCCTCCAGTACACTTCAAAAAACTTGTAGAATCTATGACAAGCATTAAAGCTGTTTTGCTGCCTTTTAAATGTTTTCGTTTTTATTTTTCCCTTTAATGTGTTTCCTGTTTGTATCTAAACTGTGATGTAGATCACTGAGATATTCGTTCTAGAGAATCCCTATACCATTGACTACATTGGGTAGGAAAAAAAATGCAATTATGATTTCACAAATTTGCCAATGCTGTGAACCAGCCTAGAGCCTGCTGGTGCTGTTTGTGACTCTGCTTGTTTATACACCATGACTGAAGAACACACATAGACGAGATCACTGAAGCCTGTCCTCATTCAAGTGTGGAATTTGTTCTGCTTTTACCAGCAATGTTAAAATAAAAGCGACTAAGGGAAATCGTTCAACATTATTTCAGTGTATAAATGACAGCTCCGTATCTCCAACAGAAGAAACTCTCCTGGCACTAGGCATTTGGTTAATTGGTTAAATAATGCACCAGTGAGTCAGAGCTAGCATTGGCACTGACAGGATATTACTAATTATCTTCATTTTAGCTTCACTCACAGTGACTCCACAAACATTTCTGCCTGTCTTCCCTCTGCCATTATACTGTAGCACTGTGATGAATTTAATCACTCAACATTAGGCGAGAATTATAATAATAAAAAATATAATCAAAAAATAATATTTAAGGTCAGCTCTAATGGACACATGTCTGGCTAGTTCATTGCCCCCCAGACTTGTGCTCTTTTCACAGATGTGGCAATTGGCTGTTAAATCTGTAAAATGTGTGAATGCATATAAATCAATGGCAT
Organism: Clariallabes teugelsi; assembly: GCA_030014215.1. Lineage (NCBI taxonomy): Eukaryota > Metazoa > Chordata > Actinopteri > Siluriformes > Clariidae > Clariallabes > Clariallabes teugelsi. The sequence goes on along the minus strand of JAQMYG010000019.1, from coordinate 13,951,009 downwards.
TTCATGGCTGGTCATTGAGACATGCTGGCTTTCTAGAAGCTGGGGAACGATGGATGTTGCTTTCTCATGAAACCATCCCACCCACTGGAAATCATAAATATGATTGGTGGTCTCTATTGTACGCTCCTAATTATGTCAATGTTTAATCATAAAGTGTAGAACTTTTTGTCCTAATAAGTTATTGAGCGCTTGTCTGTATCTACTCCCACAGCACAGAGAAATCAATCCTGATTGCATAGTTTTCCCTTTGAGTATATTAGCCCTTTAATTTCCAACCAAAACGAAACTGTAATATATTTTAAATCACTACTACTAAGCTGCATGCTGATTCTATAACACCAAAAAATGAACCAAGGTTACAAACAGAAAATCCACAGGTCTTTTGTAAAGGTCAGGAAGGCCCTGAGGAGTTCCTTATAATAAACTATTTGAAGAATGCCATTGAACAAATTCACTCTATAGTCATAGTGACTCTGTAGTCACACTGCAGCCACATCCATTGCCCCACTCCCAAGATAATTCAGTTTCTCCTGATTGATTTATTTGTAAGGCTTCTTCCATCCTCCAACCAATTACTCATGTCCGTTCCATGGTTCTGGTTAAAGTTCAAAAGTGATTGCACGTTCTTCATTATCAGCCTCGGGCTGTTGAATTGTTTGACCTTATCAATCAGGTCTAATTCCACTATCAGCTAGCGATGTGTACGGTTATTGGATTATCTGGTTAACCGATTGAGGTGTCAGTATCCGAGTACTGACATCATTATTCAGTTGTTTGTTATGCCCTAGGTTTATTTATAGTCAGTGAGGAAATATGAAATGAGAAGTCTTGACTGGCAGTAGATTAATACAGAAAGCAGCAGAATTTATACTGTAGGTAAGCCTTGAGATTACGGAAAAAAATAATTACTTTAACGCTCACTGAAGCAGATATGATATTAAATCATATGATTAGACATCAACCCACTTAAAGTCCAAAAGTACAACAGACACGAATAAGATGACTTGGGTTAGTACCGTTATCCCCGGTGACAAAATTAGGACTTGAGGTCTTTTGTTGCCCATTTGAATCATGAATTGATTCATTGTGTGTTCTGAGATGCTTTTCTGCTCACAACGGATGTACGTAGACGGTGGTTAATTGAGGTCCTGTAACTGTCTTCTGATCTCCCTCAGAACTGCTGCACATTGGATGTTTTTTCCTCAATTCCATGAAAACTAGACCAGAGATGCATGAAAATCCCAGGAGATCAGCGGTTTATTCAATCCTTTGGAATGACCTGGTACCAACAAACATGTTACTGAAATCACATTTTTAAAAATATTTTCGACAGTCTTTCTTATGAACATTAAGTGAATCACTTGGCCAGCAGGACTTTTGTACATCATTCCACTGCTACAGTACTACTGTACATAATTAGCTAATTCTAAAGATGCATTAATTCCATTTAGGAGATTTTTATTCCTAAACCTTGATGCGGTCTGAACGTTCAGTAAATGAGAATGAATGTTAACCAGTGCTAACTCATGTGCTGTTACTGTAGTGCTACAGGCAGAAATATTGAGCTGACATTCAGAAAAGCTGACTAAGGCACTTTTAAACCAATCTTTATCGTCATATTGTAGGCCATTGAGTCAGCATTTGAAATCTTTGGTACATACATATGTGTTTAGTGCTCGATTGTGTGTTGTGTTGTAATTGATTTGTTATGGTGTGAATGTATAATGATTCATTCATTCATTTTCTGTACTAAGTTTTCTGTACAGGTGTAGTGGTTAGCACTGTGGCACTGTTGCCTTGTACCTGCAGGGTCTGGGTTCGATTCCCGGCCAGGCTTGAATCCTATGTGAATTAGTTTGTGAGTGTGTATACTGTATGTATGTGTGCCCTGCGATGGACTGGCACCTTGTCCAGGGTGCACCCCGCCTCGTGCCCTAAGCCTCCTGGGAGAGGCTCCAGGCCTCCAGGCTGAATACAAAATAAAGCGGTGTAGAAGATGAGTGAGCAACTGAGTAGGTATTCTGTACAAGCCTGGAGCATATCTCAGGGAACACCTTGGACAGGGTGCCAACCAGAGGGCATACATGCACACACCCTCTTACACACTCGTTCACACAGTATGACCAATTTGGGAATGGCGATTCGCCTACTCTGCATGTCATTGGACTGTTGAAGGAAGCAGAAAGAAACACACCAAGGACGAGGAGAACCTGCAATTTCTTCACACACAGACAGGAGGTGGGAATCATGTACAATGATGTAACTCGTTCTCTGTTTCTCTCTCTCTCTCTCTCTCTCTATCTATCTATCTATCTTTCTATCTTTGGCTCTCTCTCGTTTCTTCAGTGTGGAACAATAGATTATGGTTCCTACGTGAACCTAACCGAGAGGAACCTGCAAGATGCTCAGAAGTTCATCCTGATGCACGAAGTAATTCAACCCATCGCCCCTGTGCCCTACTTCATGGAGGATAACGTCCGTTTCTCTCACGTTGCCGTAGATGTCGTGCAGGGAAAAGATGCTCTCTACCACATCATCTATTTGGCAACAGGTAAGATCCTTAATTGGACCGCACAGAGCTGATTTGTATCCCAGGTTTCATTCTGCATCATTTGACCTTCGACACCTATTTGGTATATAATTGTAGTTGGTCTAGTTAAAGTTGTGAAGGATGCTAACCTCACTACTGACTTATTTCACTGAGGACATACCCTTCTCTAATTGACATGTGCATATTAATTAAAGTCATTAGAAATGCTTTCGTGTTCATGAGCGATGTAAGGAATGATCTTGATCATTAAAGTTATTCTTTCTCCTTACTAGTCATTAGAGATGCTCTTCCTGTTCATTAATGACATTAAAGATCCCCTTCCTGCTCACAAAAGATGACATAGATGCTCTTTTCATTCATTAGAGAGATGAGTGATGCTCTTCCTGTTCACTAGAGACATTCAAGTTTCTCTGCTTGTTTACAAGATACCGTATGTTACGGAGGCCCTTTCTGTTAATTAAATCTAAAAATAATGGTATTATTTTTTTCCTTGTTCTTTAAAGTTTATAAGGCTTTTTTTCCTGTTCACTTGTTCACTGGAGAGCATACAGTTCGTATTCCCGGTATTTCCTTAGATAAACATGTGATGCTCGTCCTGTTAACCATAAACATTAAAGGTGCTCCTTCAGTTCACTAGAACATTTTATAATACCACTAGAGACTGTATAAGATAGTGATTCTGTTTCTGAAAGTCATTGGATGTTCTTCCTAAGCCGTAGGTACATTGGAGCTTATCTAGTTCCCTAGATGTTATTCCGGTTCACTAGAGACTTCCAGTCCCTGCGAGGCAATAGAGACTCTGTACCTGTTCGCTGGACCTTTGCTCTTCTGGTTCACTAGGAACCTTATAGTTGGAGACTTCTGGGGTGATCTTGTTCCTGAAAGTTGCTAGAGATTTCTTCTGGTCTTCTGGAGTGTTTTGAGATGCACGTCCTTTATCGCACATTCTGTTTACTAGAAATGTTGGAGATGCTTTTAGTGTATATTGGAAATATCCTGTTCCATAGTTATTTTTGTGTTTAATATTATTGTGTTAATCATAAACCTCATATGGAGTCTATTCGGATGTAGGTAATTCAATAAAGTGAAGCAATAATCTTAATAGTTTGCAAATTTGTTTAATGGATTCTGACCACAAGGCTAAATAACTATAATAGCTGTAATAGAGTCGTGTTTTTGCTCTCGGACATGCATCAGTGAACCCACTGTAAACACATTATTGTGCATGCAACAACTAAATGCATGGAACAACTTAGGATCTGGGAAGTGTGCAAACAACTAAACATTAGCTTCCTGTCAAAAAGAAGATTTATCCCATAATATAATATAACATAGGCGGCACGGTGGTGTAGTGATTAGCACTGTCGCCTTGCACCTCCAGGGCACGGGTTCGATTCCTAGCCAGGCTCGATTCCCGTCTCTGTGAGCATGGAGTTTGCATGTTCTCCCCGTGCTTGGAGGGTTTCCTCCAGGTACAAAGATATGCAGGTTAGGCTAACTGGTGTTCCCAAATTGCCCATAGTGTGCGAATGAGTGTGTGAGTGTGTGTGTGTGTGCCCTGCGATGGATTGGCACCCTGTCCATGGTGTACCCTGCCTCGTGCCCTGTGCCTCCTGGGATAGACTCCAGGTCCCCGCGACCCTGAATACAGGATAAAGCGGGATAGAAGATGAGTGAGTAAGTGAGATAATATAATATAATATAATATTTCACTGCGTGTTGTACTTGTATAACTATGCATGTGACAAATAAAGAATCTTGAATATAATATTATACAAGGATTTTTTTTATTAGAACAATAACCTAGATCTTAACACATGGAGTTTTTGTCCCATGCACTTGACCTGTGTCTAATTACAGATAATATGTGTAAGGAAGAATTGTATTGTCAGATAAATCCCAGTGCCCAACACTTTTGTTCTGCATTAAGGATGCCTTGGCTAGGCACTGAGTCTGGGTAATTTCGTGGGCAAATTTCGCTATCGCACCATGCTAAAGCTATGTTCGACAGGGCTATCAAGCAAATCGATGCGTCTCACAGGATCTAAAAATCAATGGTCTCTACACTTACGATATATGTTCCATAAAAAATACCTTTAAAGCTCTATGAAGCTGAAAATAAGATCAAGAGTAAATACTCCCTTGGATAATATCTGAGGTATTGAACTCAATAATCCATCCATTCTTCATGATAATGTGAGGCCATTGAATGAGCTCCAAGTACTTCCACACATATAAAATGGTAAAAGATGAATCATTGTGTGAGCTTAAGCCTGAAAGGTGATTCTGCTGCTAATTCAGTCTTTTTTAGACTTCACAAAAGGCAGTTTGCAAGAAGCTAATGAGTGTTTTGTGCATAATGCTTCCCTGCTGAACATTGTGCACATTTTAACTCGACTCGGAGTACCTGCGTTTGTGTGAGAGAAAAAGTGGCGTTTCTTTTTTACTTGCCTTCATAAGTCTCATAGCTTTTTTAAAGTTAATCCCGTTAGATATGCCTATTTTGTTCATTAAAGACACTATTCATGTTCACTGGGGACACACAGTAAGAGATAATCTTATTGTTTAGTTGGTTAAATTAGGATGTCCTTTTTGACTACTAATGTCATCAAAATGTCCTTGCTATTCACTAGAGTCAGTAAAGATGTCCTTTCTGTTCACTAGAGTAATTAAAGATGTCCTTGTTGTTTACTAGAGTCAGTAAAGCTGTCCTTGTTGTTTACTAGAGTCAGTAAAGATGTCCTTGTTGTTCACTAGAGTCAGTAAAGATGTCCTTGCTGTACACTAGAGTTACTAATTATGTCCCTGATGTTACCTAGAGTCAGTAAAGATGTCCTTCCTGTTCACTATAGTCAGTGAAGGTGTCCTTCCTGTTCACTAGATTAAGAGAAGATGTCCTTCCTGCTCAACAGAGTCAGAAAAGATGCTGTTGCTGTATGTTATTTTTGTTCACTAGAGTCATTAAAGATGACCTTCCTGTCCACTAGTCAGTGAAGATATTCTTTTTGTTCACTAGAGTCATTAACTTGCCCTTCCTGTCCACTGGTCAGTGAAGATTGTCCTTCCTGTTCACTAGAGTCAGTAAAGATGCCCTTTCTTTTAAAAATGTCCTTCCTGTTTAGTAGTCATTAAAGATGTTCATGTTCAGAAAAAATAATGTTTTTTTTCTTCTGTTTATTCAACCTTTCCTTTTCATCAGATTTCTCCTCCCTGTTCACCACGGTCATTACAGAAACTCCCTATTCACTAGTTGCTTTTCCTGCGAGTAATTAGTCATTCTTCCTCCTTATTGAAAATGAGATAATCTTCTTCCTGTTTATCAAAGATACTAAAGATGGTTTAATCGTTCACAAGACATATCAAAGATGTCCATCCTGTTCATTTAAGTTGTACTTCCTGCTTAACAGAATTGTTGGAGTTGCTCTTCTTGTTTACCAATTAGAGCTGCTTTTACTAAAGACATTCAAGATGCTCTCCCTGGCTATTGTAGAGTCATGACTTCCTGCTTATTAGTCACATTAATAATGCTCTTATTATTCTTCACTAGAACAATAGAGATGATTTTTCCTTGTAGAAAACAGTTGCTTTTTCAGCGTATCGGAGATAATTCATATTCATTAGAGTCTTTTCAGTCAGTCTTCCTGTTCACATCATTTGTGATCCCAAGCCACCGGAATCATTTTTCCTGTTAACTAAACACATTAAAGATGCTCTTCTTGAAACAACACAAATGCTTTTCCAGTGAACTGGAATATGATTTACAGATATTACAAATTGCCCAGAAACCGGCTTTAGAGGTCCAATTCCTGTTTCCTTTTCAGCTGGATTTAGATATACTCTTAATGGATGCATGATAATGGTTTAAAGACGGTATTAACATTTTACTGCTAACTATTGCAAACTTGAAATCTATATTTAAATTCAGCTCAGTTCGATTCAGTTCCAGTCTAATTATGTTTACCCGAAGAGCCGATATCGGTGTAGCCAAATTGAGCACTATTTTTATATGTCTGTCATTCATTCATTTTCTTTCTTTCTCTGTCTGTGTGTCTGTCTGTCACAGATTATGGCACCATTAAGAAGGTTCTCTCTCCGCTTAACCGAACCAAAGGCAGCTGTTTGCTGGATGAGATTGAGCTTTTTCCCTCCAGGTACTGAAGAAAAATCCTCAGTAATTGGTAGCACTTTTGATTAAATTACGTTTGTAGCATGTAGACTCAGTGTACAAGTTAAAAAAAAAAAAAAAAAAAAAAAAACTAAAACAAAAAACCCAACATTTCCCCCACAGGAGGAGAGAGCCGATCCTGAGCCTACTCATCCTGCAGAGCCGCAGCGAGCTTTTTGTCGGGGTCAGAGATCAGGTTATCAAAATCCCCCTCATGCGCTGCAATTTCCACAAATCCAGAGAGTAAGTCTAGACATGCACTACTAACACAAAACACCTATTTGATTTTTTTTTTTTTTAACAGCATTAATTATTGACAACAATCACTGAAACAAATGACTCAGTTGAATGGAATGCATTAGCTATTAAATTGCTGTTGATGTAAAATGAGTTTATTTAGAATCATGTGTAACATTATAGGTCATATATTTAAAAAAAAAAAATCATTTGTGGTTTTAAAACTAACTTTAAATTTAAGTAACGATGTATGAAATAGAGTTTTATTATTTTTGATGAATTACGAGGGTTGTTCAAGTCAAACCGGGACCTGTGATGACATTTCTGGTGAACGAAGCTTCAAGCATGGTACAGGGATGAGGCTTTTAGCTACAGTAAAACATTTGAATTGTGCGAATGTCTTTAAAGAAGGCTTTACTGATGATCTGATGATCACAGCCTTCACTGCAGTCATTGCTGTGAACATTCAGTGGTTGGGACGCCTGATCCGTGAAAAATGATGGATAACTTGTTGCCAACTTGCGGAAGAGACACATCTGTCTGTGGGAACTACACACACAAAGGTTTACCAATGCCTCTTGCACATTAAGAGATCTCAGCTGGGAGCTATTACCCCCTGTATAGTCCTGACCTCACTCCAAGCCATTGCCATATGGTATGTTTGGGGCATTAATGGAGTTTGTGGGAGTCCATTATTTTAAACATAAAACAAGTAGTCTGATCTTGTCTTCGGTGTACTAAGAAATCTTTCTATGGTATCCAAGCACTAGTGAAACACTGGGAGTGCGTTAGTGTAGCAGGTGTATTATGTTGAGAAATAAAGTGGTGTTTATTCTCATAACTGTGTTCTTTTATTCTGCAAAATCAAAAGTCCCAGTTTGATTCGAACACCCCTTGTATTACATCAAACTTACCATTTTATCGCTAATATTAGGTAAATGCTAGGGAAATCAGAACGACTGGAACAGAATGTTTAAGAAGTTCAGCCATGTACATTGAAATGAAATCTCAAATCTCGACGTTCAGTGGCTTCAATCGCGCCTTTTGTACAAAACGGCAATAAATTGAGCAGAGGATCTCATTTAGCAGATTCAATGTTTGAATCAGCAGGAGACTGTTCAAGCATTCTACCTCATACTGATACTTGAGAGAATTTCATAATTGCAGAGTATCAGCTTTCAAAGTAATGCTCATATCAAAATTTATCATACAGTATACTGAAAGAGAATATTCGAGCAGGTTCCTAACATTCAATGAACGCTCACATTCAACCAAAATCTCTAAAACACTACTACAAATTACACATACGCTCATTTTTAAAAAAATTTTAAACAGTGCCGTTTTCAGAAAAGTCTCAGATCTTCTTGCCATGAATTCTGCGATATCTTGGAAGCATTCCTTTGTGATTCTGGCTCGAGATTTATCGACTGCACATTCATGCTTCATATTCATGGAAGCAGTTTGCTGTGCTTTGTGATGTGGTGCATTATCATACTGGAAGTAGCCATTATCTGATGCCTAAATTGTGGAGATGAAATGATGTACATGGTTTACAGAAATGCTCAGATGGCTTGTAACATTCAAATGACTGGTGTTAAGTAGCCTAAGAGACATTATCCCATACCATTACTCCACTAGCAGCAGCTTGAACTGCTGACACGAGGCAGTTTGGTTTTATGGATTGTGACCCTTCATATACTGTATAGTACAGTCTTGTATTAAGTTGCACAAGTTAGTTTAAATGTATCAAATCATACTTTATATTCCGAATCCTTCAACAGAATGGAGGACATTTTAATCCTTCTGTTGCACTCCTTGTAAACAAAATCGCACTTGCCATACTGTAAATGGCACCAAATTGGAACTAATTGAACCAGGATTCTGAAAACTCAAATCACCCAAAATGTGACTTGGTACATGATGTTCTGCTTTTCTGCTTTTCTGCTCACCATGGTTGTAAAGAGTGGTTATTTTAGCTACAGTAGCCTTCCTGTCAACTTGAACCCCAACCACTGGTTCCAAGCCCAGATAAAATGGGAGGATTGCATCAGAAAGGGAATCCCATGTAAAAACCTGTGCCAAGCTGTTACTCAGATCGGTTGATCCTCTTTGGCAACCCCTCGACAGGAGCAGCCGAAAGACTAACAACAACAACAACAGCTTGAATCAACTTGGTCAATGTTCTCTGACTTACAGTATCTCATCAACAAGGTGTTTCCACAGATAAAATGCTGTTTAACACCCATGATCACTGATATGTTTTGCCCAGTTTGATGATTGATAAACATTAGCTTTGGGTTAATCTAACCACCAATTTAACCCTCCTAAACTTCCCAAAAGTGTGGGAACAACAGTGATGGTACTTACAGTAGTTTGTAACCTAGTAATCCAGTGTAAAGATATATCCAATGACGCAAACTTCAAAGGACTTTTGTAAGTCGCTCTGGATAAGAGCGTCTGCCAAAGGCCTAAATGTAAATGTACAGTAGCTATGGCTCTTGTACAGCTCAAGGCATATTTGCATGGATTTATGCAAGCTTGTGTTGCCACATGATTGGCTGTTTTATCAAATACAAATTCATTATTTAAGTTCAAAACTGAGATCTGTTGATTTACTATGTTAACACCCTGAAGCGGAAATGCCTGAACATTCCGTTCGCATACCAGTTCATGATACACAGTCGTCATTTTCGCCATCTGTTTGTAACTTAACTCTGGACATGGACTCCATTAGTGCATTAGTACTCCGCTTTAGGTGTTGTGGAGTTATTGTCCGCTCAGTCAATAAAAGCACTCCGTCTAAACTCATATTAGTAAAGATTGATGAGCTTATGCTGTTATTATGATTAAATAAAAAGAGAAACCAAGAATGAGTTCATCAGAGGGACAACTCATGTTAGATGTTTTGGAGATAAAGTCAGAGAGGCCAGATTGAGATGGTTTGGACATGTTCAAAGGAGAGATTGTGACCATATTGGTAGAAGGATGCTGATGTTGGAACTGCCAGGCAGGAGGTCTAGAGGAAGACCAAAGAGGAGATTTATGGATGCAGTGAGAGAGGACAGGAAGTGTGAGTGTGTGCATGCTTGTGTTCTGTGATAGATTGTCCACTTGTCCATGACGTATCCCACCTAGTGCCTCGAGTCCCCTGGGATAGGCTTCAAACCTCCTGCCAACCCTGTACCGGGTAAGCTGTATAGAGTATAGAGAATGAATGAGTCTCTAGTGAGAGAAGATGTGAAAAAGAGGTGCTTAGTTTACATAAATAAAGGCTTCAGTAAATTAAAAGGTTAAGATTTGCCAAATAAAGCATTGCTGATTTTGAAATCAGCAACATCATGAAAAGCTCAAGACTTAAACTCTTTTTAGTAAAGTTTTTTTTTCCAAACATTTGCCCCATATACTGTAAATATATGACTTTACCTGTATCTTTATTTATTGATTCATTCATCTTCAATAATCACTTTAGCCGGTCAGGATTGATCCATAGTCTATCCCTGGGAAATCTGGGAATACACCCTGAATGTGACACTACCACTCTGACATTTACACACTCACTGTTTACCTAGGGGCAATTTATTTTCACTGAGCCACCTACTGTTATGTTTTATAAAGAGGGACGGAACCAAACAACCTGGAGGAACTCCACAGGCAGGACATGATAAACTCCAGACAGGCAGTAGCCTAGGCTCAGGATCAAACCACTAACCCTGGAGCTGTGAGGTGGCAGTTCCACTATGGCCTGTGCTTTTTTAAAACATAAACCATTTTAGTGTACATATAGGACTGTCCATCTCCTTTTAGCTGATGGTATAAGTCAGCAGTGAGCCTTCATCCTGTTTGACATTGTGCCTCCAGGCTTGGTTCCAAGTTTGTTTTTCTAATCTTCGCTGCTTAGGAGAGATCTTTGTGTGTGTGTGTGTGTGTGTGTGTGTGTGTGTGTGTGTGTGTGTTTCTTGTCCTCCGTATGCACACATAGCCAAGCGTGCATGACAATGAGAAATGCTGACCAAAGCTGACTTCATTCAGCCGTGTAGCTCAGCGATGAGACGGATCACATACGCTGTCTCGGACACACAGAACAAAACATTGATCCAAAATGCTTGGACTGAGTAAATAAGATTCCTGCAGATCAGGACATTCTGAGGAGGTTCTCATTTTCTTTTCTCGGAGGACCATCTGCCCTGCACATCGCAGTGTTTTCTCATCTCCCACCACATCTGATTGAACTATTCAGCTAATTAACAGTCTTTTACTAGGTACTGTACTAGGTGTGATAGAGCAGGAAAAACACTGAAATGTGCAGGGCAGGTGATCCTCCAGGTGATCCTGAAAACCAGTGGCTTAGGACACCAACACACAAATGGGCACATGCACACACACACACACAAGACCATCCAAGGAAAGCAAGATGAAAACTTGCTGCAGAGGAGAATTTAATTTATTTAGAGTCACCAGCCTCAAAAATCAACAATTTACAGCATTAACAGCTCCGAGGAGCATTTTTGGCATACGAGTGAACGAACCGAGCCAAACTGAACATAGGCTAAGTTCTGCATACGTCCAGGAGACTGTATGAGACTCGCATTTTGTCAGAGTCTCATACAGTACAGTCTCCTGGACGTACGCAAGATTTTGTGCAAGATTTAGCGAAGACATTACACCATGGGTCCCAAAAATGTTAGCAAGGATGGCAGCAAGAAGAAAAGGGAGCCACTTTCAGTTTCGCTTTTAAAGCAGATTAAGTGAGGTTTAATGCTTTAGATTTAATATTTACATGTCTTTTCTAAATGTTTTGATTGTTTTTATATGCAAAAATATAATTGTAGTCTTGGAAATTGGTAATATTGGTAATATTTTTGGCTGGTTGGAACGAATTATCTGCATTTACATTATGGGATGGGAAAATGCGTTTCGCAGTACGACATTTCTCCTTGAGAACGGATTAAATTTGTATGCCGAGGTACCACTTTGTATATATATATATATATATATATATATATATATATATATATATATAGACACAC
>JAQMYG010000019.1:13917012-13935918 GCA_030014215.1 Clariallabes teugelsi | reverse complement strand
TTCGTGAAATATGGTTTTATTCTGTAGCATTTATACAGTATTTTACTGTTAGAATTACGAACATTTTTTACAGTGTACATGCGGTAATGATGCTCTTACTACATTTAATGTGCTCTATGTTAATGTGTGTGTAGGTAAAGAATGTGACAGTAGATGGTCACTTTGGCCCCTGGTCCAGTTGGAGTCCATGCAGTCACAGTGATGGAGGAAGTGCTGGCTTGTGTCAGTGTCGAACCCGTGCCTGTAACAGCCCGAGTCCTCAATGTGGAGGAAAACAGTGCCAAGGCAGCAATGTGGAGGTGGCCAACTGCTCTAGGTATACACACACACAAAGACACACACACACACACACACACACAATAAAAAGTACCTGGCTCTGGCATAAACCTGCAGCTTCTGAAGCTGTTCCAATAACATTTGTCTATAACCTCATAACACTTTCTTGGAGAAAACCAAACGTTAAACCAAACATACACACATAAACAGGGCAGAACAATTCTTAAGCATGTTTACTTTTATTTATCTTTTATCATGTAAGTGTACTGTATAAATAATGTATAACTGTATGTGACTGTACTTAGCTTACAGTAGTAGTAGTTGTGTTACACTATGTCTTGGTAGTAGTATACTGTACAATACATTTTAATAAAAGTATTTTAAATGTTTTTCTGAGTAAATATGATTGCTTGTCTGTGCTCAGAAACGGAGCCTGGACACCATGGACATCCTGGTCCTCATGCAGTACGAGCTGCGGCATCGGCTTCCAGGTGCGTCAGCGCTCCTGCAGTAACCCGACGCCGCGCCACGGGGGACGGGTTTGTGTCGGTCAGAACCGCGAGGAGAGGTAAGGACAGAAATCCGAGGCTCGTTTGCAGGCCACTCACTCACTGAGACAAGAGACATATAGTTACAAACAATTCTGGTGTGACCTTCACTGTTGCATAATAGCGTGTCTAGCTTGATTTATACAGTAAGTACGCTGTAATTCAACACCGTAGTGATTTTTGCCATGTAACCACAAATCTGTACAACACTTTCTGAACGGATACATGACCGACAACTAAATAGGAGTGAACATCTACACTGTGTGTCTCATGTCTTAGTCCATCCCGTGGATGTTGCTTTTCTGAAAAGTCTCTCTCATATAAAAACGCAATGCAATAATGATTAACAATCGATCAGAAATGCTGTTTTAAGCATATCTAGTGGTTGAGATTGCAATCGATACTGAAAATGTTTATGAATTTTCCCTTCTGCAAATGGTTGATTAATTGATAACCGCTTAAAGGTGCAACAGATCAAGATGATTTATTTACTATCAAAGCAGCTCTGAAAGTAGAGGTGAGTGTAATGCAAATGTCATATTTACTGCATAACACTCTCGTTTCAATACAGTATAGTTTCCATAGTAACTAATTTACAGGGACTTGTAGGGTGGATGCTGGATATAGTGTAAAGCTAATAATAAATGAATAAAAATATATTAGTATTGTTGATATGGTAAAGCGAGGCAAGTCGAGGAGTCTCTGGTGTCAGCGTTTTTTAACAGTCAGTACGTTTCATGCCACAGGAGAATTTTTAAGACTTTATGCTTTCCAGTTTCTTAGCAACATGACACGCTGCTTTTTTTGTCTAATTAACATCAAGGCAGAGTTAAAACAGAGAACAGTGATTTAAAAACATGATAAAATATAATATAATGCGAGTAAACGCATGGGGCAAATCAACAGCTGCGTTTACACGGACATTATTTTTTTCCGATCTGACCGAAAGCATTCAGATTAGACATTCTAGCTAAACTGTTTACATGGTTGCTGAGTTACTGCTAACTTTTTTGACATGTGCGTAGTCGTTCCATCTACTATGAAGCATTTAATCTTCCAGAAACAAGATTTTTTCTTCCAGAAACAAGATTTTTTTCTCCAGCTTTGAGGTTAGGTTAGGCTTCCCATTTTTCTGATAAATCACTCCTATTGCATTATGATTAGAAAAAATCATGATTGGTTAGATGATTTAATAATTATGAAATAGTCAGCCAATCAGTGTCCCTTCCTCTGCCAGGGGCCCAGTGGATGAAAGTAAAGAGACAGGTGGGAGAGATGTTCTTATTAAGTTTACCAATCAGGAATGAAAGTAAAATATCCCTCCTGGAAATGCATCAACTGATGTTAACCACACAATGGGCAGGAATAATATATTTATTCTGACAAGAGATATATTATCAAGTGTCTACATGGCTAACATTCACCTACTGAACTGATTATAAAAAGTTGCCACTACCATCTTCACCACCCCTCCTATTCACATTGAAAATTCATTAGGATTGGGTCAGATCTGCTCAGTCTGTTACAAATGAAGTGTTCACATGATGCATTTTTATTCCAACTGGGCTATTATTATGATTATTTGTCAAATATTAGGGTCAATTTAAACACACATATACCTAACTAGTATACAGTATAACAAGCCTAAATCATCCAATGACAAAAATACATATGTAGGCTATATAAGTGTGCAAGTTGCATTGTTAACATACAGTACCATATTCTAAGTGGATCTCTATGTTAGATATCAAGATCTACTTTTAGGACATTACTGTATTTAACATTAACTGTAACTTGACATGTAATATGACATGCCTTCCATACTTAACAATAAATCTAATAATTGTCAGCATAGAATACGTGTAAACATACAGTATTTAGTGTACTTTAGAGAAATTATCAACTTGAGGTCACACCATCCTGATTGTTTTCCTATAACAGCATGCACGAATGTGGTTTATTTTGCTTCTTTATTGTTGTTATTTAAAAGATCACTGTAACTAAAAGCTTATTTAAAATTTATAAATCGATTGCTAGGTGGTGTAGTGGTTAGCACTGTTGCCTTGCACCTCCACGATCCGGGTTCGATTCCCGGCCAGGCTCGATTCCCGTCTCTGTGTGCATGGAGTTTGCATGTACTGCATGTTGCAAACTGGGTACTCCGGTTTCCTCCCACAGTCCAAAGACATGCAGATTAGGCTACTTGGCGTTCTCAAATTGCCCGTAGTGTGTGAATGAGTGTGTGACTGTGTTCCCTGCGATGGATTGGCACCCTGTCCAGGGTGTACCCCGCCTTGTGCCCTAAGTCTCCTGGGATAGACTCCAGGATAAAGCGATTTAAACGATGAGTGAGTGAAATTGATTGCTTCCTAATTGATTAATCCATTGCATAGTGTTAATGGATCTGGGATATAATGCCTCCCACTTCACTGGGACAAGATCAACCAAGACAAAAATGTAGTATGACAAGGAAACAATTTGCAGAAGCAAAAGGAAACTTGCATGTAGACATGTGCATTTCCTACCCAATATATGAAAACTGTCAATTTAAGGTCATGTAAAAGTTAATGCAAAAAACATCCTATAATATTGCCAGCTTTAAACCTGCAAACTTGCATTTTTTCCCCTTTGCATTCACGCCTACATGCCTTTGTAGCACTTTTAATGATTAATAGCATTATTCTATGTGCCCCTTCCACTAACGAGAAGACGATCACTTTGACAGGTCCTCCATCTCTCTTTGAGTTACCATGGGAACATGAGGAGCCTAAAATCTCTCAAAGGCTGAGGAGTTTAAGGGCTTGTACTTGGCACTAATTCTTTCCCGATGTATTGCTACACAGCCTCCTCCTCAGGTTCCTACAACCTTGCTATCCAGAGTTCAGGGGCCTTTATTGCTTCAAGAGGCTTGGTATAAGTAAGTAGTGAAAAGAAGCAAGCAAAACTGTGAGCTTAGCTCCACACTAGCTAATCTTCAAGCCTCCCTGTGAGATTTTTTTTTTTTCTGTACCTGAATCACTTTAACCCAGCTTTGCATCCCTGAAGTGAACAATAGGCATGAAAGGAGCTGTGAATCATTTTCATCTAATGGAAAGAGTGTGTTATAGGCCCTAACATGCTTTGTTATGCTCAAAGGAGGAGACTGAATTGGACCTCAAATAAAGCAAGCTGTATTCTTGATTTTGTTCAATGTGGAGTCCCCTCTTCTCACCCTCACTCTTTTGATGCAGTGTGTGAAAGGTGGCTTGGTTGCATTTGTTAATAGTAAGTGAGGCCTTCTTTTTCTCTTGCAAAATCCTCTCCCACTCAGATGCTTGGCAAGTGTTTAAAGGCGTTGCAGTCACACTTCGGTCATGCAAAGACCCTTGCACAAAGCTCTGCCACTGTTCTGCCACTGTCAGGTGTCAGGTGCTTTGTGTGCACGAGAAAGCGAGGAAAAGGCGACAGAGTTTGGGATTTTTCCAAAGCCGAGAACATGACCCCAGCCACATTTCATCCTTACTGTGTTTACTGGTGTACGACAGAAATAAAACTACCAATGGTTCTCATTGAATCAGGTTCATTTCATTGTATCCTGAAATCAATACTATTTAAGAAAAGCAATGCTCCTCAGTCGAGCAAGAGAGAAAAAACACAGCTGGATGCATCAGCTTAAATTTTCTATGGCTAGTATCTGACAAAGCCTCTGATATTGGTTCTTTTATCACTGAACGCTGTGGGAAATCGGTGTTTAGGGATCAGTGCTTGTGATTAGAAAGTTGTGTATTTAATTAAACTCTCATGACTGTCAGAAGACAAGTGTTAAGCCTTTGCGAACGGCTATTAAATGGATACTTCAGCATGTTTTAACTGAATCTCTGCACTCCTGGTCATTCAGGTGGCACCTTCTGCAGGTGGAAATATGTCAGTTGATAATGGCCAGATTGGAAGTCTACAGTAAACAAAATAATAACTTTGTTCAACCGTGCTGAACAAAACGCATCACATAATACTCCGGTCTGCCAGAACATTAACACCACATAACATTATCACATTAGCAATTATATAGCAGTAAATGGTGACAGGATCATGGCCATCCAAGGCTCATGTATACCTGTGGAGACCAAAGGTTAGCTTGTCCAGTCCAATAAAAAAGAAACAGAAATGGAGCACAAATTGCCGAAAAACAAAAACATCAGTGGTGGCCATGATGGAAAAGCACCAGTATAACCATTACATAACAGCCCACTGCACAGGACGCGCAGCAAACAAAGATCCCAAAGCCACTTCCAAACTCCTCACATCCCTATTCAATCGAGCACCAATGTGATACAATGAACAATCAAATCTGAACCACAGAGCAAGAATCCACTGTCAATGTCCTGGTGCCACACACCACAGCACACCAACAGAGGAGTCATGGCCTGAGGGTACAGAACCACACCATGGCCACAATGAGCCTACACAATATGGGGGTTGTGTTTTGTGTTGTAGTGCGATAACCGATCAGTCTACACAACACTTTCAACCTAAAGGCACATTGAACCTATAGCAGCAGATGACCACATCAGGTTTTGTTCCTATTAGGACTCTGAAGCTCGAGTGTGCATAGGCTGTTTTTTCTATCTTTATAGCTTGTCCTTAAGAGTGTACTGTATGTAAGTCAAGTAACTACAGTAAGCAGTGCTTTTTAGGTTTGTGCCTACTCTCTGTTTTTTTGTTTACCTGATTGGGAAAGCTTGACCAAACTCCTGAGTCTTATATCTCGCCTCAGCCAGACTGCAGCACCACCAAAAAACAAATTAGGAACCTTGAGGAAGAGCAGATTTTCTTTTCAGCCTGAGATTCATTTGACAAATGAACCACTTTAGGGACTTCATGCAAAAATTCCCATTCTCTCCATGTCTCTTGGTTGCATCTGCTGTTAATTATTGTTCTTTTTCTTTTTATTGACTTGTTGCTGTTTTTGTCTCCTTCTTCTCCGTAGAGTAGCAGTAAAACCATTAAAGTTGGCAAACCTACTTTACAAAACAAAAATACTTATGTTAATTGACAATGGCTGAGCTGTGCTATAAATCTTATTCCATATACTGTAGATCACCAGACTCTCTTTTTCAATTGAGAGAAGTCATAAAAACACTGTATTTACTTCACCGACATTCCAATCAATTAACTACACACAGCTAACATACAGTATACAGTATATATGTGATATACAGCTAAGAAATTCAGCTGATTGGTTCCTGATTCCAGTCTGTAGAAAGGGAAAAGGGATAATACAAAAAGTCCTAGTTAAAACCTAGTTTTATAACATCTTAAGTGCCACTTCCTGTGTAGATCCACCATCCAGTTTCTGCTAATTGTTAAGATTTTGATTAGCTTAGCCTTAGTGCCTGCAAAACATATTCTTAAATTTTCCTCATGTAGCTTCATCTTTAACTGAATAACTTCATACTTTTATAATTTTGGGGTCGTCTGTTTTTCTTTTGGAGCAAGAACTGTATTAAACTACGTAAAGCTTATCCTTAGCTAAACCAAAAGCTTGTCATTTGCTAAGCATATAGCTTTTCATAGGCTTTCCTTTGCCTTCTTTGCTTTTTTAGTATTTATTTAGTTGACAAAGGAACTATTTTTTTTAGGGTTTTAATTAGCTTGTTTTTATTACATCCTTAATTTCTCTTATCCTTAGCTTTCACCTTCGGAAAGGTTAGGTTGTCCTAGCTTATCTTTAACTAAAAGTATGCTTAAGCTTTTTATAATGTCTTCCTTATCTTTTCCACTTTAGCTTTCTCTCCCCAAAGGTTGCTTTAGTATACTAACCATAACAAGAAGTTTGTTTTTACCTTTGCTTATTCTTATATTATCCTTATTGCAAACTTATGTTTGATGGTTTTCTAAGACTTGTTGAAATGTTGCCATTAAACATGACTGCTTTTGGTTTAATCCCTTTTGGTGTGTAAATTGTTTGATTTTTCAATGCTAAATATCCTTAGCTAAACCAAAAGCTTGGCATTTGCTAAGCATATAGCATATAGTGTAAATATCCTTCTTTTAGAAGCTTTAAACTGTTACCATTTTTTTGGCAAACCATGACAAACAGCTGCATTATGTAAGAAACTGCAAAAAGCCAATCACGTTGCTTCTTTTTATAATACGATCAGTGAAGCAGAGGTAAATGCTGCCATGAGTGAACTAAATGCGTTCAGTGAGTTTTTGGAGAATGTTGAACCTTTATATACAGTACTTAACAAAGCTATGTGGGATACTAAAGTGTAACCTACTGTTTTACTTCCAAATTTAAATTTTTCTTTTCAGCACATCATTTTACTGTCATATTTTCTTGGGGGAAAAAAGATTACATTCATGGCTTTTGGTAGACACTTCTATCCTGTGCAATTTATATACAATGTTGTATCCTGGCTGACCCTGCACACTGACCCCAGTTAGAAAAAAGAATTTCACTGTGCAGTAATGTGTACAGTATGTGACAAATAAAGGCTTAACTTAAGCTTGACATTTTAACTTAACTTGACATTTCAGTGCTAAGGGCCTTGCTCAAGTACAGTAGTAAGTTGAGTTGAGAGTTTATTTGTCATACACAATACTGCGCAATTAAATAGTTTTCTTTGCATATACAGTACAGTACCTGTATGTTAGGAACCTCGGTTCGGTGATGGGGACAGCAATGATGCATTTCCTCTGTAGAAGATTGGTAGAGCTAAAGCTTGAACCACCAACCTCTTGATCAGTAAACCAGAGTCTTAACTCATTGAGCTACCACCGCCCCAGTGGCTTGATAGTGCTATTGGTTTTGAACCTGTGACATTCCAATCAATAGCCCAAAGTCGTAACCACTGAGGTACCCCTGCTCTCACAGAGAGAAAGAGAGAGAGTGCTAAAGCTACACAATCACTTTGTGTAGAAAAGACATAAGATATACAAATTGTGTGTGGGAAGGTGTTGTGGTTGCTATGTCAACTGGGATTTTTGAACTCTATTAAAACCTTATAGGACCCCAAACGTGTTCTGTGTATGGATGATGCACGAACAGATGTTACACTGTGTGTGCTTGTACAAGAATAAGTTGCTACCAAAGTGCAACTGTTAGATGGGAAGACTGATGATGCTGTAAACTGAAGCTTTAGTTATTGCATATAATGTTTCTCAAGATCCTCAACAATATTTGTAATTAAAAAAGTTTTGTGTGCACCAGATGCAACACTGTTTTCCTTGTTTCAATTTGCTGGCAGTGACAACCAAATCATGAGTTTGCTATATTTTTATTAAAACTCAATTAACATATACCTGATACTATACTGAATATTTAAATAACTACAAACACAACTACAGGCTGATTGTGACAAAATTGTGGGATGTGGAGTTGTAGTGTTTGCAAATTCACACTAAATTCATACTGATATAAGCAAAAAAAATTTGACATAATATTTGGCCGTTTGTGCTTTTCATCACTTTTATGACCAAAGAAAATATGCACAAAATATTATATATGGATATAATATAATTTTATTTTATAAGCTTATTCACTCATTTCAAAACTCATTTTGCTGTAAAACTCTTCAAAAAATCACCCTATATTCCATATACTGTATGTTAGTTAGCGCATACTTTTTAAACTATTTACTAGTGTTTAATTTAGATCTTCTCCTAAACATTAATTACCAGTAGACTGCTAATTATATAAAGCCTGAACACTACAATCTCCCTCATAATCTTTTATGTTATTCTTTCAGGTACTGTAATGAGCATCTGCCATGCCCCCCGCATATCTATTGGTCAGCCTGGTCACCATGGGAACGTTGCACAGTGCCATGTGGTGGTGGAATCCAATCCCGTCGCAGGGTCTGTGAAAATGGAAACGAATGTCCTGGATGCAGTATGGTACGTCACTCACCTGTTGCACACATTCCAGCTAATGATAGTTAATCTGGGACCTTTTTAAAACTGTTTACTAGTTTCCACTTGTCTCCTGTAGCATGGATTTTAAAAAATCAGTGTAAAGTTTTCTATGCTTTGAAATTCTCCTCATAAATACATATTACAGACCGACGGATAACTGATGCTTCATTCTTTCTTCAGTGATATGAAGCCTATTGATCTCTTTGCTGTAAAATAACCAATGATTTATTGAATGTAAGTATAATAACAGATTATAGAATGAAAATATCCAGATGAAAATGCCATGTTTATTTTTAACATCAGTCAGATACACACTGAAGCAACGCTTATTTGAGGTACACATTCTTCCGTGGTTAACATAACACATAAAACAAAGACATATTCATTACAATTTCTTACTGCTATTATGAGAGTTAGGATTTACCAATCAGGGGAAACAGGTGTTTTGAGCATTTTGTTAATTTATTAAACGTAAAGACTGAAATATCCAATTTACATAAGTATTCAGACCCCTCACTTAGTTCTTGGTCAAAGCACCTTTAGCAGCAATAAATGCCTCAAGTCTGCTTGTGAATGATGCTAAAGCTTGGCACACCTTCCTTTTGGAAAGTTGTTTGGTTCTTCTTGGCAGAATTGTGCGGGCAGTGTCGGTGCTCAGCCATTTTCAGGTTTCTCCAGAGATGCTCTATTGGGTTCTGGTCCAGACTCTGGCTAGGCCACTCCAGGCCTTTCACAGAGTTGTTCTAAAACCACTTCTGTGTTTTCTTGGCATTATGATTTGGGTCATGGTCCTGTTGAACTATAAGCCTTCATCCCAGCTTGAGATCCTGAGCATCTTGGATAAGGTTTCCACTCAGGATAGCTCTTTATTTTATCTGCATAAATTTTCCCTCTATGCTGTCTAATCATCCAGTCGCAGGCAAAGAAACACATACCCACAGCATGATGCTGGCACCACCTTGTTTCACTGTAGGGATGGTTTTAATAAGGTGATGTGCTGTGCCCAATTTCCTGATTCCAAATAGTTTAATCTTTGTGTCATCAGACCAGAGGATTTTGTTTCCAAGTCTAAGAGTCTTTCAGGTGCTTTTCAGCAAACTCCCAGCCGGCTATCATATGCCTTTTAGTGAGGAATGGCTTCTTTCGGGCCACTTTACCATATACTGTGGGCTTGATTGGTGGAGTGCTGCCGCTACAGTATGGTTGTCCTTCTGTAATGCTCTCCCATTTCCACAAGGGAACTCAGGATCTCATTTATAGTGACCCATAGGTTACCTTTGACCAAGGCCCTTCATGCCAGAGTTTGGTTGGTTGCCCCAATCTGGAAAGACTGTTGGTTGCTTCTAATCTCTTCTGTTTGAGAATAATGGAGACTATCATCCACTTGGTTACTTTCAATGCTCCATAAAGTTCCTTGTTTCATCCGCAGATCTGTGTCTTGACAAAATCCTGTCTCGTTGGTCTACAGATAATTTTCTCGACCTTGTGGATTACTTTTCACTCTTGACATGCACAATATACTGTTATATAGAATGATGCATGTCTTTCCTAATTATGTCCAATGAAGTCAATTAGGCACAGGTGGACTCCAGTCAAGTTGTAGAAGCATCTCAAGAACCACTAATAGGATGCACCAAAGCTTAATTACATGTGTCATAACAAAGGGTCTGCATACTTAATACATGTAAATGGGATATTACAGTATTTAAAGTGTTTGAAAACCTTCTGTCAGCACTACCAGTAAGAAGTTTGGACACACTTTCTAATTCCATGGTCTTTCCTCATTTCCTGATTTTTTCCAGGCATCCATGAAATGCAATAATTTCCTTTGAACAGTTGATATTGAGATGTGTCTGCTACTTATGCTCGGTAAAGTCTTCATAACAGCTATAATTTGAGGTTCTATTTGTTAATTGGTGATTTCTGTGGGCTGGTAACTCTAAATGAACTTCTCATTTACAGCAGAGGTAAGTTTTGGCCTTGATTTCCTGGCATGACCTTCATGAGAGCAGTTCCGTCATGGTGCCTGATGGGTATTGAAAATGCATTTGACAATACTGTTCTTGCAAGAACTATTCTAGGACAGCTTGCCCGATGATATGCACTTTAAATACTTATATCTTTAACACATTTAATACCTAAATTCTGAATATTGGCACTGCCTCTACTGTCTGGCAAACACCCAAAATGCATACATGCATACAGATCATACATTGATTCAATTTAGCATTTTCCCCAACCCCCATTTCAGTATTCTAATGTGAAGTGCGTGACCTGTATCTCCATTATTTTATGCATTGCAGTGCTCCAATATACAGTAATTGCCGGAAGATGAAGCTATTCCTATTAGCAAGTGTTTGTATATCCATGATATTCCTTCCCAGTCATTTTTACCAGGCTGAAAAAGAAGACGTGAATGTGAATCTTAGTCATGCGCATAAGGTTGGAAAAAAAAATAAACCCACACAATTTCGGTACTGTTCCACTTTTGGTTACAAGAAAAATACCCAAAAATATCACAAGTCTCATTTTTCTGTAGGTCACTGCTATACTGCTGTGGTCGAGGAACTGAAGGATTGTGTTTCTATGATTAGAAGGTGCATCGTGCACTAGTATAATACAATGCATTTTGACAGTGATTTTAGGAAGACCACTACACATGCCAGTCACCCAGTTTTTCCCCTCGGGCATGTACAGTTGTGTGTTGTTTTGGCCTCTGAAAAATACTCTGCTAGTAGGTTGTGAACTGCCCTCAGGGATGATGGGAAGGGTGCATCTCACTCAGGCTGTGTCTCCCAGATGTGGACTGTGATTTTTTTTTCTTCTTCTTTTACTGTGTTTTCAAAGGCAGTTGCTTTATGTGGTTTCAACCAAGCTTCATTCAGATGTTATGGTTATGATTAACAAGTTATTTTGGGAAGCAAGGCAGACAGACTAGGGGTGCTGCCAAGTATGTTGTGTATGGCTTTCTAGGGGATTGGAGGTTTGTTTGTAAGATACAGTTGGTGATGATGACAAACTGCATAAAGAAAGGAATAATAAATCAAAATAAATAAATGCCTCATGAAATGAAAACATATTGATTGTCAGCATTTATCTAGTAATTCATATAAAAAGTGAAAGCTAGATGATAAAAAGACCAGTTATCTGCAAATCACATTATTGGAAATAATTCCAATGTCTAGTAAAATGAGAAATACTTAAAAAATCATACAATTTATCAGTATTATCATAAGGAAAAG
This sequence comes from Clariallabes teugelsi, assembly GCA_030014215.1. Classification (NCBI taxonomy): domain Eukaryota; kingdom Metazoa; phylum Chordata; class Actinopteri; order Siluriformes; family Clariidae; genus Clariallabes; species Clariallabes teugelsi. The sequence goes on along the minus strand of JAQMYG010000019.1, from coordinate 13,923,956 downwards.
AGAGGTGAACATCTGAATAATGTTTTGATTAATCAAAATCTGTGCATTCTGCTATGAATGCAAGTTTGCTGCTTTAAAACCAACTTATTGATAGTCAATAATGTGACCAGCAAAGTAATCTCAGTATTAGCTAGCGGGGTTATTTGTCTTAGTGGGACATAAAACAAGCACATAAAATGTTCTTCAGGGCTGAGTGTGGAATATTTATGGACTATCTTCCCTTACCGAATACTTTTTGAAGATGCCTTCCCAACCCCAAAAGTGTGCATGGTACTGTATTGAACGATACAGTACATAGATACACAGCAACCTTTTTGCCCCTTACAACTCGTTTAAAACTGATAGTTCTATGATCTGTCCTTTTGTGTGATTTGTACTTGCACGATGTGTGCACAGTCTATCACATTTCAGTTTTTCATCCAGACAGATTTTACTAAAAGAAAATGATAATAGATTAAAAATCCACTTAAAGATTGTATAATTTCATTCAGTTCAATTGTATTTGTATAGCGCTTTTAGCCTTTGTCATTGTCGCAAAGCAGATTTACACAATCAAAAGAAATTATGGAAGTTTGTATAAAATGTGACTGTGTATAAATCAAAATGATCAGATTGTCCCTGATGAGCAAGTCAAGGGCGACAGTGGCAAGGAAAAACTCCATGTGTGTTAGGCGGCTGGAAGTTCAATATGACTGTTGATGTCTTTGAGTTGAAAAGGAGTCCAGTTTGTTGTTGGAGGCTCAGGTAGACTGTAGGAAACTCCAGTCCTGAACTATCGAGCGACTGTAGCCACAAGTCCTCAAAGAACAGCTGCCTGCTTCAGCCGAGGCCAGGACCGTCTTCATGGTGAAAGTTTCCATGCAACTTCCATGCCAGAGGTGGGCAAAGTACACAAACCCTTTACTTGAGTACAACTAGAGATACCCTCGGAAAAATATTACTAAAGTAGAAATCCTTCTATTTTAATTTCCTTAGGTAAAAGTACAAAAGTACTGAGCTTGTACAGTATTTGCTCACATTAGCTTTTGTGTCATATTAATCAAAAAAATGTTTTTGTTGTTGTAGGATATAGCAGTAAAATTAGAGTATCCTCTAATAAAACTACTCGAGTAAAGTACATACACAAAATATGTACTTAAGTACAGTAACTTCCACCTTTGCCACTAGCCTACAGCCTCACTTTATATCTGTTTTTATTATGGCTGCTGAAGGTACAGTAATGTTGCACTCAATTTCGCATGTTAATTTAACATGTTAATTGAAAGAATTAAAAAGTAAAACCTTGAATGCTATTGCTAGTTGTTATAATACAAAAATATGAATAAATATAAATATTTGGTAATGCTTATTTTGAAAATGTTTAGTGAAAAAGTCCATGTTCCATATTTATGATTATTATTTTTTTGCTAAGTATAACTATGGTATCAAAATCATGACTTAAGGTCATGATTTTGGTAAAGCCACAGATAACATTGATTCTACCGATCCCTAAGGAGACACCTGTAATATCTGCAATAAGTGTTATTTGTGGCATTGTTTATATATCACATGAAAAGTAATTAATCTAACTGTTCAATAACTTGCAGATGATCACTAGAGATCACCCTGACACATCCCAACAAGTCACACTCTTACCACACAACTACCTATGGCTCATAGCGTTTTTTTTTTTTTTTTTTAATTCGAGGGGTGATCCATAGCAAATAAATAAATGAATAAGAGTTATGAAGGTGTGAACTTGGTTTAAGTTTAAAAAAGTATAAGGAAAAAACTAAGCAAAGTCCAGATACTGAAAAACCAGAACTTAGTACAATCAAATGGAAAGTAATTGTACTTTGTTACCTCCCACCTCTGGACTGCCACCTGCTTCAATTTACATCCACTTTAAAGAGCTTCTCAGAAGAAGCAAGCAACAAATTACAGATGTGGTCAAATGCAAGACAGCGAGGTCAATATATTGCACAGTTTGTCTTCTGCTGCTCAATCCCATTTCATTATACAGTATGCCAGAGACATTCATTGCACCTCTACAGAAAAGTGTTGGGGTTCTATTGGGGTTATCCAGCTCATCTATATGTAATTACATTGCCGAATCAAGAATGAAGAAGTGGTACGGTCAACTGCTGATGGATTCAGATATAAAAAGCTGCACAAGTCTTAACAGTGCTCGCACTTATTCTGGTGCTGGTCATTTCTCATTTTAAATTTGCAGTTATTCCATCAAGTGGATGCCATTTATTGATTTGTACTGGAAGTTGTTTGGAAGCTGAATTGAAGCTCCACACAGCGCCTTACCTTTAACCAATCAGTGGCCTTATTGAAAAATAGGCACTTTCTGTAACATTTCCTGTAAAGTTGTCAGGCTGAACAAGCAGTGCTGTCTCCACATACAAGCATGGCAGTGATGAACTACAATTCCCAACAGTCACATTCCAAATCACCTGATTTCTAAACACACCTCTATCCAATTACCCAGGTGAATAAATAGGACTTGGCGATTGAGAGACTTTGTGGGGTATACGCTATCCGAACATTACCTAAAGCCTTATTTACTGTGATTACCTTTAAGTGTTTTGACTTAGTGCTGCTTTTCTGGATTCTGATTTCTGCTTGTCCTGTTCTATTCGATTTGCCGATAAATCAACCTCTGCCTGTTTCAAATTTACGATTTTGATTTACCCCCTGACTGCGTTAAATAAACACAAAATCTCTTACCTGCAGTTGTTCCTGACAGAATACTTTATCTCCATGGATCCAACGGGAGAAATTAACATGCGGGAAGCACTCCTGAGCCATGTCCGAGTTCTGAATGAATTTTGTCAAGATAAACTCAAATCATAATGGATTTGATGTTCAACAGGAACAGCATCACATGAAACAACTCCATCAACAATCTCCAGCAAGTCCAGCTGTTCTACTTCCAATACCTGTAACTACTCCACCCCTCATGGCCACACTACCCTGGTCACTTGTCCAGAAAAATACACTGAAGACCCAGCAGAATGACACAACATTCCTCTGATCTCTTTACCACAACCACTCAACATACAAGCACTGGACGGAGGACCAATCAGGGAGGTTGGTGTTGTGAGAACATCTCCTTCCTGGTCACTATAGCCGCTAAAAGTTCCATTCATATTTGGATGGCCATGGATGCAAAAGCATGATTTGTCCACCTTCTAAAGGAAAAGAGAGATCACATAATGTTCAAATTGATGCCATGCTCACTGTATCTCTAAGCCCTCCCTTACTGTGGCCTCTACATTGATTGAATGCCTGCAGACAGGCTGCGATATTAGCAGTGATTCCTCCTGACTAGGGGGAATTCAGGCATATATTCAGTAAGGTGAAAGCAAGTGGGCTGCACCTTCATCGGCCACATGACAGCACCAGTGAATTGTTAGAGCGAAGTAGTCCTCCTCAAACACAGACTTACCCCCTTTCTCAGAGAGAAAGCAAAGCATTGGAGGAATACATTACTGTACATTTCAGAGGAAATTTAGCAAAGATATATTTGTCCCTCCACATCCTGGTCTTCTACCAGTTTCTTTTATATGAAGAAGAAAGCGGCATATTATGGTTCCATGTGGATTATAGAGAATTAAATAACCAGTAAAGTATCATTACCCACTACCATTGGTTCCAGCAGCCTTGGCACAATTGAGAGAAACAACAGGTTGACCTCAGTGCATATAATCTGGTTTGTATAAGAAGGGGGGTGAATGGAAGACAGCTTATAGCACTACTGCTGGACACTATGAGAACTGCGTATTGCCATATGGCCTGTCTTCAGCCCCGGCCATCTTTCAAAGCTTCATTAATGCTACTCTCAGAAATAAACTGGGAAAATTTATAATTGCTTACATCAATGACCTCCTAATCTACTCCCCAGATTTACAGACTCACATTAATCATGTCAGAAGTGTTTGAGATAATAACTATATGTAAATTTCCTTCCTCGGATACATCATCAGTCTGGGAGGGGGTACAAATGGACCAAACAAAAGTGACAGCAGTCGCGGCCTGGCTAATACCAAGATGTGAAAGAACTGCAGCATTTCCTTTACATTTACTTAACAAACATTTTCTGGTGCTTCATATGAAACTTTAGAGCCCCACTTACTAACCTGCCTATAGTAAAAAAGAAGAAACTTAATCAGGCCGTTCATGATGTAGTTTCTAGCCTAAAGGAAGCCTTTATCTTCATTCCCATCTTAAAGCATCCTTCAAGATCCTACCGATCCTTTGAAACCATTCATTGATTTTCTACTTTGATTGCATAAAATAAACGAAACAACTCTTAACTGCAATTGCATACATGTGAAGTTCTTTCCGAGAAAGATTTATTAAAAGGGGGCAAGTTCTAATGTTAAGTCAGACAAGCTGGAAATATAGTCTTCACCATTTTTGACACAGTACAAAAAAAACTGTCTTTTTTACAATAGAAGAAGGCATCATATTTCACATTATATGCTAGGTTGTGGCAGTATTAAGGTTTCAGGTTGTCCTTCATCCATCCATCCATCCATCCATCCATCCATCCATCCTGGATTCTTGATAGCTGTTATCTCAAGAGTGAGCGGTTGAATTGTCATTGTAACCAGGTTTCTGTCTTATTTATTGCTAAAGGAAAATCAATTTTTAAGGAAAAAACTAACCAGGGGGTTGTCAACCTGAATAAATCAAGAGATAAAAAGTGATTGAATGAATTAATAAATAAACAAATTACAGCTCTTATCTACCAGTGGCTCTAAAGAGATGAAGTGCCTCTTCTATCCTACAACTAACACTTCAACAAATGTTATATATAAGCGTGACGATTTATTTAAAATCATTGTTTGGCAGGAAAATTCAAAGGTCTTTCACTGGAAATAGCAATTAGAGCTAAAATAGAGCGACATGTAAACCACAGATAACTATGGAGTGTGTTCAGGTGAAACCGGGACTTTGGATGACATTTCTTGTGAATGAAGGTGTAAAACCAATTAACGTTTACAGAAGACTTCAAGTATAGTACGGAGATGTGAAGTACAGTTGTGAAGCAGCTGATCATAGTTCAGGCATACTGAGGAAAAATTGGTATCCAAGCACTAGTGAAGCACTAAGATAAATGCATTAGTGTAACAGGGGATTGTATAGAGCGATAAAGGTGTTTTACTTTCATAACTGTCGCAATCAAAAGTCCTGGTTTGACTTGAACACCCTTTATACAGTAGTTTAAGTACTGTATATTCTTTCTTCAGTGAATGATCTCACCTGGATACTGATTTGTACTCTACCTAAGAACAGTTGCTGTAACCATAGAATTTAATTATCATACTAATTGTATCTGCAACACACTAAGTACTTTTTACATTTTGATTTATAGTAAGATGCCATCTCTGAGAGGTTTTCCTCCCACCACTATCAGTATGCACCAAAATCTACATCTGGATTTTTTCTAAAACAACCACGATATGTATACAATGACAAAAATGTAATCTTACATGACGGCTTAATCTAATTAATGACAGAATTATTCACATAAATAACGCATATGAAAAACTCCTAATGCTAATTGATGCCTGTGCACCAAGTTGTCTTCTGATCATGTGTGTGTGTGTGTGTGTGTGTGTGTGTGTGTGCTTGTGTGTGTGTGGCCAAATATATGTGTGATCTGTGTAATCTCCAGAGCCATGTGCTGGTTGAAATTAATGCTGTCATAACCACCTGCTGCCCTCTCCAGATATTAGATGTGTCAGACATTAATTGTCAGTGGGAGGGCATAACATCTGTTTGTAACTACTTACATCTTTCTAAGATGTTTTTTTTTTCCCCCAACCATGACCACTGGGAGTCTTTAAAAGTAGTCCAGATGTTCCTTCTGAGAATGAATGAAGTTTTAAAATGGATTGTTTTTTGGAAGAGTGACAAAGCTGACTGGATTTGATGGAAGATTTATTTAATAAAGAAAATGCCACCCTGCTGTTTGGCTCTGAATTAATGTGTGTAGTGTTAATTAAACACTGCTAATTGCATATGCATGGAGGAGAAAGGTCTTATCCTTCATTGCACAGACGCACGCTGTGAAAATAAATCAGAGGTATTACAAGGTAGTGTCTTAACGTTTAATGTTTTACAATCAATAAAAAAAAAAAAATCAATGGAAAACAATTTGATTGATCAATATGTATGATGTTTATTAATTCAGATTCATTTTGGCCCATTGAATCGGTTTTGACGTATACTAGATCGTTTTGGTTTGTTCATGAACGGGCACAATGTCAAATTACTGAACTAAGGAGAGCAGATATTAAATTTTGGTTACATTAGTGGTTCTGAATTGGTCCTACCTCAGAACCCACAATTGTCCTTTACAATTAAGACAATCTCATGATCTTTTGCCGACACATGACTCCTATGATATCAGGCCCAGCAGTGGATGGCAGAAGCACAATTAGGTGATATCAAGCTACTGTGATAATTACATTTGAGGTGTATTTCAGAGCCAAAAAATAATAAAGATTACCTGATGCTTTGTCACAAAGATAAAAAAAAAAAAAAACCTACTACACTGTAAACCCGAATAAGTTGGCAAAACTCAAAAAAATTAAGGTAATTATTTACATAAAATTTTAAGTAAACTGAACTATGAGTTTTTGAGTTTGTTGTACTCATTCATATTAATCCTTTTTTACTTGCATTATTGAGTAGCCTAACTCAAATTATTTAATAGCAATTATCAATTATTATTTTTTACACCAGATGCCCTTCCAGACACAACCTTCTCATTTTATCTGGGCTTGGGACAGGCACTTCATCCAGTTGTTGGGAATCAAACCAGGGCCTTTCACATGGCAGGCGAAACACCTACTACTGAACCACCAATGCCCTATTGCCCTGATGACGTCAGACACAAAATCGCTAGTCTGAAAGATTTTAAGTTGGTGGAACTTTAAGGTGAC
>JAQMYG010000019.1:13904860-13916912 GCA_030014215.1 Clariallabes teugelsi | reverse complement strand
AGACTTGTAGGAAGTTCCAGTCCTGAACTATCGAACTGTCAAGTCCTCAGAGAAACAGCTGCCAACACCAGTCGAGGTCAGAACCGTCTTCTAGGTAGAGAGAACCATCCCTAGACACCAGACGCATCCCAAAGAGACACATGGGGCATACACTTAAGTACTTACATATACTTAAAATATCAAATTTGTTCAGCTAACTTGAAAGGTGTAATTTCAACAAACTCATAACTATCAAAAAGTTCTAAATACTCATCAAGTTCTATTAATTTGAACTAATTGTAATTATGTAAGTTAACAGTACTCAGTATGTTTAATTACTTTGAGCATTAAGGTTTACAGTGTACAGCAATTGAAATCTTTTGCTATGCTGATTATTTTGTGGTGGACTTCGTAACTTATTTGGAAAAGAAACTAGCATGTGAAAATGGATCAAGAAGGTATTAAGGATATTATTGCAGACGTTCGATTTGTCATCATAAAGGTACAAAAAATGTGATTCTTCCCAGATTTAGTGGCATTTGCTTGAGTTCCTTCAGAGCTTCTGTTGCAAATGAGATGACTATGTAATATGCTGTGCTTTGCTTTATGTCATAAAATGATGTGCAGACAACGTTAACTGATACTGATACTGTATGTCCCGAGAGGCCAGAGCTGCCCAGGTGACACAAAGGAAACCTACACAATGTCGAACTAAATGTTTTACATCTGTAATGTTATGGATGATCCGTGTAAATCTTTCAAATATTCCAGAGTATGCCTGACATGAAAAATAAGAAGCAAATAAAACATGGCAGGGCATGCTGCTATTTTGCACAAGCAGGAGTGTGGTTCATCGTAGGTACGAGCCGCCGCTAGCTAATCACAGCTGTGTCGACTTTCAGTATAGCCGCGAGATCGTGAATGCAATATTGCTTTTATACAACAGCTCTATAAACCATAGATTAATTTCGTGGGAAGTAACGTTTCTGACACAGTGTGGCCATATGTTGTGTTTATTTCTGGTCTGTTAGCTAAATCATGTACACTGAGTTGTACATTTCCATTCAAAGTACCCCCAATAATGTTGGCATCGCTGCTTATTCTTTCATCTGAAAACAAAGACTAAAATCATAATTCCTGAATCGTAGTATCCAGTATCGTTTTAAACTTTAAAGTGGAATTTTATGTGAAAAGCATAAATGCATGAAGTGATGCACACAGTGAAGTGTACCAGTGAAGTTACATTTAATATAAGCACTCTTGAAATGCAACTGTAGCTGTAAGTAAGAAATGCCATCTATTTTACCAAGTTTCTGTTCACGTATTCTGTTCTGCGGTTCAACATCAAGATTTACTTAGACAGCTAGTAAAATCACAGACCCCGAAAGATCTGTTTTTGTCATTCATCACTTGTCATGCATCACTGAAGTTGTTTATTGTCACTCCTACAAGAGACGCAATCAGCTATACATCAGGAAAAAAGAAGAAGAGGAGGAAAAAGACTGCCTTCTTTTTTCATCTTCTTTCTTCTGGATGTTTCTTTCCAGTGGCAAAACATTTCTAGAAAATTAATGCAGAGATATTACACTACTGCTAAAAAAAAAAAAATTGGGAATACAGTAAATGCAAATTTATTTATTTATTTATTTTTTTAATTTTTGTTTAGTGATTTTTTTTTACATTCTACAACAATACTGGGGATTTCAAAACTGTGAAATAACACATATGTAATTAGATAATTATGTACAGTAGCAACAACAGTCAGTTGTTATTTTAAGACACGAATGTCAGCCATTCTGGAATAGTTCATGCAATAACAATATTGTCAAGTGCATTTCCAAAACCCATCAAACATCATGATGAAACTGACTCTCATGAAGATCATCCCAGGAAAGCTAGACCAAAATTTACCACTGCTGCAGAAGAGAAGTTCATTTAGAGTTACCAGCCTCAGAAATCACCAATTAACAACCAGCACCTCGGAATAGAGACGTTATGAAGGCTTTAGAGATCATAAGTGGATCATAAGAGATCATAAGATCCTCAAGGAGATCATTTTATATTTTGGATGCCTTTAGCATTGCTTTACAAAGTACAACGAAATAAAAATCAGAAACGACCATGAAGTTAGAAAGTGTTCCCAAACTTTTGACAGGTCAAACATTCTAATTGTCACAAACAACTTTTACTTTGATTACATTCATGGTATCCTTGTAGATTAGTTTACGCAATGTCACAACATTAATTTCTGTACAGAGTCTCAATTTCTCCCCATGATCTTGTATTGATGACGGGAGAGTCAGACATCTAAGTAAAGCCTTCTCCAGCACATTTTAAACATTCTCAATGGAGTTAAGGTCTGGGCTCTGTGGTGGCCAATCCATGTGTGAAAAAATCCAATGTGTCTCATGAACCACTTTTTCACAATTTGATCCTGGCATCGTCATCTTGGAATATGATGTGCCTTCAGGAAAAGGAAAAAATCTATTGGTGGAAAAACCTGGTCATTCAGTACATTCAGGTCGTCAGATGACCTCATTTTTTTGCTAAACTTAGACCTGACCAACAGAACCAACTCCAGTTCATAACACTGCCCCCACAGGCTTGTACGGTAGGCACTAGGCATGATATCTCTTCATCTGCCTCTCTTCTTAGCCTGAAGCCACATTACTTTGGATCAGGGTAAATCTGAACTCATCAGACCACTTTATTTTTTTCCAACACTCTACAGTCTTTATGTGTGTGTGGAAAAGCTCTTACTTTCACAATTAAATTTATCTGTGAATCCTACTGTTTTTTTATTTTTTATTACTTCACTAAGCGTTTTATATGATCTTCCTCGATGATGATGTTTAATTTTTTTAAATTTAGATTAGATTAGTTATGATTAGATGGGATTAGTTCAGATTAGATTAGTTTAGATTAGATTATTAGTTTATTGTCTGGTAAGGTCAGATTGAGATCAGCTAGAGTATGTCTCTTTAGATTAGATTTTATCAGCACAGATTAGATATTTAGATCGCATTCAATTACATTTGATTAGACTAGCTTGGATTAGACTACATTAGATAAAATCTAATCTAACCTAAATATATAATCTTTATTACCATAGATAAGGTTGCATTAGATTAGATTAGATTAGATTAGATTAGATTGGGTTAGAATAGTTTATATTAAATTCCTGTGGATTTGATTCAGTTGTCATGGTTTAAATCAGGGTTGTTTAGATTTGATCAGTATAGTTTAGATTAGTTTGAATGACATTACATTAGATTGGACAACATTAGATAAGATTACAATGGATTAGATTATAATGGATTAGATTTAATTGTTTCCAGATAGATTACATTACAGTGGATTAAATCAGATTTAGATGAAATTACATTACATTAAATACTGTAAATGTTTGTTGACTAATATTAGTTGATTAGATGTCTACAGAAAAGAAAACAGAAAAAGAAAAAAAGAAAGTGTGTTCTGCATTTCCCTGTTTGGTGTAAGAGGACACTTACACTGGAAACCTACATCATTTTGCCAAAACAGAAAATGAAATTCCAAACAGTTATGGCAATTATGAATTATGTTCCTTTTTGAATGTTGTTTTGTTTTAGGGTGGATTTTTGGTTTAATTGAAAGCAAGAAAAGAATGAAAGCTCTTCACATCAGGGAATTCAGACACGTTCCTTTGTGATGTAAGCTTTCATGGCAATCATGGAAGGAGTGTATCGCATTGCGTGGGCCACAGTATGCACTTGCCAGAGTTGGTAATTGAGCTTATTTGTCTCGCGGGTTCACAGTGAGTTGGCTGGTCTCTCGGGTGAGGCAGCGATAACAGATACACACAGAGGACTCCGAGGTAATGGATGGGGCTATGCTACTTTACATTTTATTGGTGCAGTGTGGCACGTTGTGATTTGTGTGTGCTTGTAGAAGCATATGAGCGTTTCTGTGAGATAGCAAAAGCATAAGTGGGGGATCTTAGTGAAATAAATAATAGAGTGTGCGAGGAGCAAAGGAAGGTGTGCCCACCTATTGGGATTTGCATTATTTGTCATAGAGCACAATACAACAGTACAATGCAATTTTAGCCAGTTGAGCTACATTGCTCTTCTGGTTTAACATTTATACAATAGGGGTATAAAGAGGGATTTAAGGTAGAAGAGAAGGAGAAAAAGGAGAGCAAAAGGACTAAACTGAATAAGAAGGAAGGTTTAATAGAAAATACAAAAAAAGAGAGAATGATTTATGATATGATAATAAATGAAAAAGACAAGGTACTAAGCAAATGTTTAATCACAATGAGGTGTGCTTTTATAGAGCAATATTCAAAGATCAATAGTACACAAACACTACATTAGAACAACTCTCCAGTGATGGAAAACTTACCGATTCTCCCATAGCAGAAACTCAGTGACCCTCTTGTACAAAAAAATAATGTAGTCACTCTGTCAAGACAGGAACTTCATTTTTCTCCTATAGCTGTTTACTGTCTCGACTGTGTCCAAAAAAATAATAATCTTACTGTGTCTCCCATGACAGAAAGCTTGGTAATTCTACCATGGCAGAAACTGTCCTGACTCTCCTATAGGGAAAAAAACCTACAGCCTACTGGCTCTCCCATAGTAGAAAACATACTGACTCTTCCGTATTAGAGAAGATATTGACTTTCACATGGTAGAAAATGTACTGACTGTCCAGTATAAAAAAAAAAGTACTGACTCTTCTATTGTAGAAAACTTTCTGACTCTCCAATATCAGAAAACTTACTGACTCTCCAATATCAGAAAAGGTACTGACTCTCCAATATCAGAAAAGGTACTGACTCTTCCATGGTAGAAAACTTTCTGACTCTCCCAAAGCGAATTCACTGATTCTCTCTTATAGCAGAAAATATCCTGACTCTCCCATAAGGGAAAATCTATAGCCTACTGGCTCTTCTATAGTAGAAAATCTACTGACTCTCCTGTATCAGAAAATGTACTGACTCTACCATGGAAGAAAACTTTCTGACTTCTGAAGTTTCCTGTGGCAGAAAGCTTACTGACTCTCGTTTGACAAAAAAGATGTACCGACTCTCCCATAACAGAAACCTTACTGACTTTCTCATGACAGTGATCTTACTGACCCTCTTGTAGCAGAAACCTCACCCATTGTCCATGGCAGAACATAAAATGACTCTCCTTTGGCAGAATTGTAGGTTAAATAATAATAATAATAATAATAATAATAATAATAAACTTTCAAAACAAATTGGTTAAAACACTTCAAGAGATTTTGACCACATTTTGACAAATGTTATAAAAGTGTAAAAATCTTCTCAAGTGAGCAAGTGATGGGTCCCATTCAGTTCACTGCAGTATATAACAGTCTAAGAACATCCGAATGACTGACTTCTGAAAACTGTCCCGTGAATCTTTATATCAATAAAGAATAAATGAGTAAATGTGTATATTACGTGCAAAAAGCTGGATAACTAGAGACACCAATGACAAGTCGGTGTAAATAAGGTCACGTCTATTGTCATATTCTATATAATCATGAAATTAATTACAAAAGGAAAAGGATTAACAAGGATTAGTGATATGGTGATAAATGATTTTTAAAAGGATTAGCGAAAGCATAAAGGATATAGTAAAGGATTATAGTTATAATGAGAGCAATAGATTTTTTTTTCTTTGACCCGTACTAAGAAAGATATTGTAAAGGATTGGAGAATAGAGCCTTATGGTCAAGGCATTAAATTCGATTCCCTTGTTATGCATCGGATTCGCCTGATCTCTCTCATTATGATCCTCACACACAGCGCAGATGGTGTAAAATTAGTTCAGTGAGGATCAGCAGCTCAAATCACGCTGTGTAGTGTGCATGATTGGCCCAGTAGGGGATTATTAGAGGGGGCAATTTCCTAATTAAATCCAATTTAGTGTTCTGCAGTAGTGTAATATACAGTACTATGCATGAAATATGACAACTAGTTACTCTTTGTTACATGTGTACGCACATGTTTTATTAAGAGGCAGTATGAGCAGGAAACAACCGAAAGACAAAGAAGAAAATCATACAGTCTTAACTGGTTTAGTCCAAATCTTCACATTGTGAAAATGCTCTAACTTTTACTATCAAACGCAGTTGTAATTTATACTTTTGGTGTTTTTTCTTCTTTTTTTCTTTTTTTCCTGATTACATCTCACCACTATCCTTCCAGGTGTTGGACCCAATTGTATTAGAAATAAGACGCTAGTTACTGCATCAGTTAGGGTTAAAACAATTGTTTCCAGTCTAGATAATTTTTTATGGCAGTAATTATCTAATCAAAATAGTGGCAACACAGCAAAGGTCAATGCTTATACGGAAGTCCAGGCATTGTGCGTCAATGGGGGAGGCTTCCGACATCAGACTGTGCATTTGGGTTTTCAGGTAGTGTATGTCAGGTAGAACCAAAGTTACTGTTACTTTTGAACCGTGTAAATTTTACCACTACCGGAATATGGAAATGACGTTGCAAAAATGTAAAACTTACCAAATGTTCGTATAATTATTTTTGGTCAATCATATATATCTGTGCTATTACATTACGTTGCCTATATTTTGCATTTTTTGCTCAGTCTTGTGTGTATAGTTGGTTAACATTAAATAAATTTAAGTTCATCATATTGCATAAGGTGTACAAAAAAAACATGTTTCCTTATTTTGCACAATCCTGACCCCATGTATATTTATTAACCCATAGTAATAAAAAAATACCTACAAATGCTGTGGGTTTGTTACAGGCTACAGTACATACAAATGGTGTATTTTGTTTGTTTATATGTTTTTTAGGAATATGACCAGTTTTGAAAATGATTAAAAGTTTGATCTATCTATCTATCTATCTATCTATCTATCTATCTATCTATCTACAGTACTGTGCAAAAATCTTGATCCACCCCTCATTTCTTCATAATAAACTACAGTACATTTATAGCATTTGGTAGATCCCTTATCCTGAGCGACTTATATGTTTATCTCATTATACAGTACATCTGAGCAGTTAAGAGATAAGGGCCTTGCTCAAGAGTCCAACAGTGGCAACTTGGTGGGGGTGGGGTTTGAACCTGGGACCTTCTGTGTGTGAATGAGTTTGTGAGGGTGTGTATGTGTGTGTATGCCCTGCAATGGATTGGTACCCCATTCATGTACTCCTCCTCGTGCCCTAAGTCTCCTGGGATAGGATCCAGGCCCCTTGTATACAGGATAAAGTGGTATAGATGGTGAGCGAGTGATTCATATTGTATTGTAGTTTAACAAACAAACAAAAATGTTCCCTGAAACTGCTCAGGTACTGAAAATGAGAGCCAACAGCTAAAAACTTGCCAAAAATCAGAGAGAATAAAATCCTTCAAGAAGCCTGAAGACCTACAGTATACCTCAAGACTACATTAAAAAATATAAGAAATTCCAGCTCTTTGGAAGCAACATGAAAAAACGAGTAGTGGCTCAAGATGTTTGCACAGTATATCTTAATGAAAATGTTTGCATTGTAATTACTCCTTGTGTGTTCTTCATTATTAAAGGAGATGAATAGTTTGTGGCCTAGTTAGCAAGTTAGGGTTTGTTCACTTTACAGGCACGCCATGTGGTTTTGATTAAAATGCTCTAATTATTGGCCAAGTTCATGTGTAAACACGTTTGGCTTTCACGCTGTGAATAAACACTTCCCATTACCCACCATCTTCACACGCACAATAACACTTCTGCCAGTAAGACCCATCATCTGCCTCCTTAAGTGTTTGCAACAAATGGGTCTTCTTTCTTTACTTCTTTGTATATTTGGATTGGAAATGACAGTTAAATTTTTTTTTTATCAAAGTTATCAAAGCATATCAAAGGTCTCATATTTAACTGTTAAATATCTTTAACGGGGTAACAAAAGTTTCAGAGCTCTTCAACTGTAAGTGAGCTACAGTAATACTTCAGCTGAAATAATGCATTGTGTGATACCCCAAACTCTCTTTCATTTCACTCCTCGTCCAAATGCACTGTTTCACTGTCTATGTAAACGAGCTGTAATGAGCAAATGTACTGCTGAGCCATGCCTCGCGACCAAAAAGCAGAGCTCAGCAATAAGCCAGGGTAGCAGGATCTTATATAAGATCATAATAGGGGAAAATCTATTTGCATTGTTTACTCCCGAGCCAATAAAAAAAATGGGAAAAGGACAAAAAGCAGGGAACGGTCTACTCTGGATTCTTAGGTGTCCTCCCACTTTCCCAGAAACATGTCTCATTTGTCACAGTTTTTTTGTGTCTTGTCAGCTTTAGCAAAAATTGCATTTTCAGTTTTTTCTTCTAAAAGTCCTGTTGCATCAACATGCAGTAGACTGACTGCGAGTCACCCACTGACCCAGTAACTCTATGCCACTGGACTGTTTTCAGGCAGTTCTATACTCTGTGATGTATGACATCCATTTTTCCACCAAATCTTATTTCAGAGGCATGGTTGCATGATGGAGAATATGATTTTCCTTTAAGAGCGATGATGATTACAGAGATTAAAGGCTTGAAAACTGTGAAGGAAAAAAAAAACATAATTTCTCCTCAAATATAATTCAACATAAATTTGCACAGCGCCTTTAACCTTGAGCTTTTCTTTTTCTTTTCTTTTCTTCTTTAAAGAGTACAACATACCTACTATACATACTCATTTTGACAGGTTGATGGATGAACACAGATGACTTTTATCTTTTTTTTTTTTTTTGTGGCAAAGGGCTGGCAGTCAGTCAGGGCCTACGCAGCAGAAATAAATAAATGGACAGAAAATGACCACAGCTCACCACTCGACTTTTTGAAAGCATTTTATTAGAACATGACACAAAAGACATCGTAGTCAGCGAATCTTTGTAGATAATGGATTTATATAAATAAATAGTAATAAATGGATAGCTCAGGCTGAGGTATGTTCCTCCTTTGATCTACTTAATACTTTATGGCATTGTGTTTTTGATTTATCATGCCACTGACTCCAAAACAAAAATGTATGTCTGGTCTGTTGGTCAGTATTTTAAGACTGGATATTATTTTTAGCAGCTGCAATTACATTGGTACAATTAGTACAATAGGCAGATTTGGCTAGTTTCGAAGAAATTTGTTTTGCTAAAAAAATTTAAATGGTGCTTAAAATTGTGAGTTTGGTCTAGTTTTTCCATACATGCTCCTGTGCCAATATTAACAAGCTTGATGGGAATGCCTGAGTTCAACTAAGTTTTCAAGTTAACAGTTTTTAAAGTAATGTACTAAAATACCTAAATACATAAGTCAAATAATATACAGTACAATACAAAAGTCTTGAGCCACCCCCCAATTAAATACAGCCGTAAGATTACTGCTGAAGAGTTATACAGATGCTCATTCAAAGACTACGCTGGGCAAAAACATTGCTTCGAATGCAGCCAATTATTATGCATTTTGCTGAAATGAATTGCATGTTTTTGGGTTTTGCCTATAAACTGTATATTGTACATATAATGCAGGATTTTGATTATAAATATGAATATGCAAGTTGCTCAGAGTGGATATTTCCACTAAACCTGTGATTGCAAATATCATTAAACCAAATCAAGCATTGTCAAAGCACACTCAAAACCTTGATATTATGTTTCACAATTATTAAACTGTATTTATTTATTTATTTATTACAGGAATACCAGTCGTGCAATACTCTCCCCTGTCCTGATCTGAAGAAAACAACACCCTGGACCCCTTGGACCCCTGTGAACATCTCAGATAATGGAGGCCATTACGAGCAGCGATTCCGCTACACATGTAGGGCGCGAGTGGCCGAGCCGAACATGCTCGAGGTTGGGAGGCAGAGGATTGAGATGCGCTATTGCTCCAGTGATGGCTCCACTGGCTGCTCCACCGATGGTAAGCTCTCATTCATCCTTCTGTTAGACCACTATATATCTATTCTTCTCTCTTATAGTGATCTTATCTCCCTGCTGTCTGCCTCTTTCTCTGTGATGGAGTGTATGTGTGTAGAGGCTGTAGGGTGAGATGCTTCATCGTTTTTTTTTGTCCACTATCGTGAAGGCAGCATGATGTGTTGAAGTGAATAATGTCATTCTCTTTCACACTCTTGCTCGCTCTCCCCCGGGATTGATTTTCCACTGATTTATAGTACCGCAGCTGGTACCGTTCCCGTTACTGCTTTCAGGGAACCAACACGTCTCTAAAAGAAACAACCCATGTATAGTAATGTGTACGTTCTCTAAACAAATGTAAAAAGTAACAACCATCGAGATTTTTATAGTTAAACACAGCAGGATTCGTCCTTGTCTGATGGCACAGGTATCGTCTGTCTCAGGCACAACTGTATACATTTTTCTGGAAATTCATGTTAGAAATATAACCTATTCTAAGCCATAAACATCAGACTTGCACCATGGTATGTGAGAAACAAGAGAGAGTCTTCTGTCCTGAAGATTTTTTTACGTAGGAAATGTAAGGTTAGAACTTAGAACTTAGTTAGAGCTTTGCAGCACAGACACTTAAACATTCACTCCATAAACATTACATTAACATCTCATCTCGAAAAATATTTATGCATTAAATTGACCCCATTAATGCATAACTGAATAGGCTTGCAGCTGCAACTGCTCTCAGGGTTTTGCCGTTATAGAAAATTAATCAACACCAATTAGATTCAAGAATTGATCAGCAATGTGGTGGAAAATGAAATAAAATAACAGTCTATGATTCAAAGACTTTAAAAATATAATATATAAAAGATATTTTTTTTCTTATTGAAAGCCTGGACTTTTTTGTTTCCTGAGTCGGATTGTTGAACATCTTTAAAATGCTACTCGCCTATATGCTATTACACAATATTTTATTTTCAAGTAGTAAAAAAAACACTCAATTTCTACTTATGTATCTCGTTGACCTTTCATCTTATCATTACCTATTCTTTCTTGTCTTTCTCACTTTTTATATTCAATCTATTTGACTCTCTCAGACTGACTCTTTTCCTCCATCCTTTTTACTATATAACTACATTCATTATATATGAAGGGTATTCAAGACAAACTGGGACTTCTGATTGTGCAGAATACCAGAATGCAGTTATGAAAGTAAAACTACCCTTATTTCTGTTTATAATCCCCTGCTACACATACACTTATCACATACACTTGTGCTTGGATGCCCTCAAGGTAAAGGGTTTTCTCAGTATGCTGGAGCCATTATTGGACTTCCTGCTTTGTATCTGAAAAGCTGACCCTCCATGAACTCCTTTAGTGGAAATGGCTTGGAGCGCGGTCAGGGCTGATGTGGCAATAACTCCCAGCCGAGTTCCTGTAATATGCAAATGCACAGATGCATCTCTTCCACAAGTAGTCGAAGGCAGTAGTCGATATACATCCACCGTTTCTGTGGCAGTTATTTACAGTGTCAGGTTGCCAGTTTGACGCCTGATTGTATCTGAGCACTTGGGGGTGAAGGACCTTGCTCAAGGGTCCAACAGTGGCAACCTGGCAGTATTGGGGCTCGAACCAGGAACCTCCTGGTCCATAATCCAACACCTTAATTACTGAGCCAACCCTGCAATATGAGCAATGCTAAAGGCATCCATTATATGAACATAACGTACAGCTATGTGGGATAGTGTAGTGTAACTTTCTGTTTCACTTCCAAATCAACACTTTTCCCTGCTACAGTATCACTAGTATTGTTTGTGCTGTGTTTCTCAATACTGATGTATTTCTTAAAGAAAAATAAGCAGATACTTACACTGTGTGCCAGAAACTGTTGGTTCTGTTCTTTCTGCTCCATTCTCCGCTGGGATTTTTTGATTTATATTCCGACCCTATGGGACCATGGCTGTACAGTAAAAGTCTGGCGATGCACAAACGGACGTTTAACAGGGCATACTGCACTATGATATCTTCAGTTACATAGGTAAAACTAAAACTGGTTGAAAAGGAAGCAGATGATGCTATAAAGTAAATGTTTTTTGTATTGTTTAAACATTTTCTCATGATCTTCAACGATCTTAGTAATTAAAAAGTTTTCTGTGGGACACTTTTCTTCTGTTCCAG
>JAQMYG010000019.1:13875080-13902121 GCA_030014215.1 Clariallabes teugelsi | reverse complement strand
TAACACCTGTAAAACCCTGTATAACCCATAATGCATTGCAAATTACAGCAATAAATTGTAAAATGGCAAAACAGTAAGTTTCTGTATAATTTTGCTGTAAAAAATACAGCAATTTGTTACAGTGTAGGAGACTTAGGGCACGAGGCGGGGTACACCCAGCACAGGGTGCCAGTCCATCTCAGGGCTTACACACACACAAACACTACAGGAAATTTGGGAACGCCAATTAGCCTAATCTGCAGGAGGAAACCCACCAAGCACACAGATAAGGGATTCGAACTCGGACCCCGGAGGTGCAAGGCGACAGTGCTAACTACTACAGCACCATGCCACCCTATTTAGTTCATATTTCATTTTTTATATTTTAGATATTTTACATGTACATGTCTTATCAAAAAAAAATAAATCTTATCAACTTAGCAAAAGTTATGCATTGCTTTATGCATGTTTACTTTACTTTATGCATAATAGTAATGCATTATTATTAGTTTGCATTACTTTGAGTACACTTGTATTATTGCACAGATTTAAATAATGAACCTAATATTTGACCAGTTTAATTATGTTTAGAAACTACAGTAAATCTCTTCTAATGTGGTCTATTTGTTTAGCATTGAATGAATCCCAGGGTGCATGATTGCAATTACTGACGAACTGTGTGCAATTAAAAGTATATATTCTCAGGGTGAAAGGAGATGGAAAAACACGAAACACTGCTGTGCATATAGAGATAAAACCACTGATTTCACCTGGAAAGAATAGAGTTACCGCCATCTCATGCGGAGAACTAATCTTACTGAATACACTTCTACATATTGAGCGCAGGAATCGTTCTTTTATCTGAGCAATTATCTCTCTTCATATCCATTGTTAAGCGTCCAGCTGTGTCTGATGAAGTCTTTTTACACTCATTCACCCAGGCATGATAGATCTGTGATCTCTCATGGCGAGTAATTAACTTATATTGTGCGACATCTTATAATTACCTCCACACGAAAAAAGTAGAACGGCAACCCTCGGCGGGACTGTGAAAGACAATTTGAATCCATAAGAATCCATAAGATAGACTGCAAGCCGAAATACAGACAAATATAATAACAATTATTTCTAAATACTGTACTATCATGGGTTCTGTATCTGTCACTCCATGTGATGGAGGTGTGGCCTCTGTCCATGTGAGTCTGAATGAAAAGAGCAGCCTATGTGATGGTCACAGTGAATTGTGCAATGCATCTGTGTGCCTATGTATATGAGAGTTCAAGAAAAGGAGGCCTATCAGTCTCTGTAGAAGAGACATGTGCTTTTACCTCCTATAAAAGGAACCATGGCTACTGTGCCTGTCAGTCCAAGTCAAAGAAGCATGGCCACTTTGCCTGCCAGACCCATTTTAAAGGCATGGCCTTTGTGCTTCTAAGTCCCTGTGAAGGAAGCATGGCCTCTGTGCTTATCAGCTCCCATAAAAGAGCAGTGGTCATAGTATAGAAGAGTTCAAATAAAGGAGGTTTGGCTTAGCACCTGTCAGTTCTGAGAAAGACAGCGTGGTCTCTATGCCCATAAGGAGTCATAGCCTCGTGACGTTCTAGCCCCATAGCAATAGGACAGAAAAAAAAACTAACAATGCTTATCTGCAAAAACTCACCTGCAATAAATAAAAGGCTGGACTTCAAATTAGCTGAGAAGGTAAAATGTCAAAGAAAAGGGCATCAAAGCTTTAAAGTTCTGATAGAACAGAGGCACGTTTGTGATGTGTAAAAAAAAATGACAAAGTGACATCTAGGGAAGGTCAAAAACTGATTATCAAAGACTCCCACTTTGATTAATTTGACGGAAGGCTTACCGTGCAGTGTAGAAATACCAAAGCGTCTGCCAGATTTTAGGCTGCAGTATTATTATTATTATATTTAGTATTATTATTATTATTATTATTATTATTATATAACTCATTTCCTTTTTCATTATAGGATTACTTTTTTCTATTTTAAACAATCTACAGATGCCATACCCATATACTGGATTTAGCATCCTTGTTTAAGATTGTTTTTTGGGATCATATTAGATAAATAATCTTAAATAATTAATTAGTATATCATCTTAAAACAAGAATGGCTGACCTTATTAATAAAATATAATCCAAAATAATAGCAGTCATTACCAGTTCTTGATATATATTCGCCATATCTGCCTTTCCCCCCTGCTCCAAACATTCTACAGCTGATCTAACCATGAGAAATATATTTAAACTGTGAAAGATTTAAAGCAAATGCAAGCCCCTGGCCCTGATGGGATACCTCGGAGAGTTTTAAAGGACTGTGAACTGAGTGAAATTCTTTGAGACATCTTAAACATCTTTTCAAGAAGGGATTAATTCTCCAAAGCAGAAAAAGGCAAATGTCAGCCCAATTTCCAAATGTCAACCCACCTCAGCTGATCAATAATGATCGATATCGCTAACCCCCCAGCTTAGTAAGATAGCAAAGGAGTTTTAGGAGACTGGGGGATTGAAGATATATCTCTCGGTTTTTACTCAACTAATTTGATTGCAGACCTGGAAGATGCTGCTGATGCACTAGTGTGTACAAATCCCCTGAAGTGCCATCCACTATTGATACAAACAGCACCATACATTTTTCAAAAGACTTTTACAAACTTGACCTGACTAGACTCAGCCAATGCCTAGTACGCTAGCAAATGGAAGGTTATAACTGAGGCCCAGCAGGCAGCACTCCTCCAGGGTCCCCAGTTCATTCATCAAAGCTTTCTTTGGATTTGGGTTCTCTTGTTCCATCCCACCTCCTAAAATTGTTTCTTGTTACTTGGCTTTGGATCCCCAGTTCCCCAGATCATGAATGAATGAATGAATGATTAAAAATGTTGTTGCAACTGATTCTAAAATAGCTGGTATCAGTACAGATGATCTAAATCTCATCCACGTGAGAGGTCTGGATAACCTACAACAGATACCCGAGTCCTTAGCAGTAAAATGGCAGTAAACCTCGCTAAATGTGGTACCACGACAGAGACATTTATGATAAAACCTCCTCCTCCTCTTATGCCACTTTATCTGTCTGCATAACAGAGAACATCTTGTGATCCTGTCAAGAGCTAGGATACGATCTGACCTACAATGGGATTGTCATGAAAGCTTTCCTGAGGCATCTGAGAAGTGCCAGAGTGACCACTATAAATCCAACAGCAGTACATGAAAAGATTGACAGCAAAATGAGATAAATCCATTTTTACAGTTTTGAGAAAAACATTTTTGTTTTTTTTGTTTTTTCCAAATGAACCTGAACTTTTACAAACTGATAGAGAATATTTTGTGCATTTTTGAGTCACACAGTTATTACAAAGCACAAATGCTGAAAATATTAAACCAAAAATGTTTTGGTTATGCAAGTGTGATTTTCCCAAAAAGCTATAACTCCATCTCTCACAGTTTTGTCACAATGGATCAATCAGCCTGCAGTTGTGTTGGTGGTAATTGAAGTACCGTATGCAGTTTAATATCAATAATATGTTAATTGGTGTCCGAGTGGCACAGTGGTAAAGTGCCCCAATCAGGGGTGTCTGTGAGCTCACACAAGCTGAGGGAGCAGATAGCGCTGTCCTCCGAGTGTGTTACGCTGCACCCAATGGTGCATGAGCGAGCAGTTCGAAAAGACGCGGTCGACTGGCATCATGTGGTTCAGAGGAAACCTGTGAAAGTCTTCGACCCTCCTGACTGGGTGGTACTGTAGTAGTAACCTTATTGTGGGAGCACCCTAGTGAAGGGGAGGAATTGGACATGACAAAATATGGGGGAAAAAATGTTAATTGAGTTTTAATTATCAAACAAAGCATTAAAGATTGGCAGAAAATTCAATCTCAATGGCACACAAAACCTTTAATTACAACAATTGTTGAAGATCATAAAAAACATTATAAGCAATACAGATTTCTTTTTTTCATTGTACAGCATCATGTACAGTAGCAGTTCTATTCCTTCAATAGCTGACTAACATCTTATGTGCTGTTTAACATCTATGTATTAGTGGTTGTCTGACTGCATATGCCTGTGGTCCCATAAGGTTATAACATATATAACATATACAGACCAAGAATTGTAAACAAAAGCTAGATGCTGCTTACTTTTAAATTGAAAAACCTTACCATAAGTGCATCATTTCATCCAAATGCACCAAACCAAAACGAATAACTGGAGCAAGAGGAGTGAAAAGAAGTGCAGTATATTTTTTGGAAAATGAAATGGAAAATTGCACCAAAAACTAACTTTATCACAGCTATTGTAGTTTATGTAGTTACGTACAGTACAGAACATTGTGTTCGCACGGCATCCAATACATAATATCTTATTTCACACAAAGTTTCATGGATGTTTAGTGATGCATATTGCACTCTACTGGTGTTGGTGTTTTTGGCCTTAACATGCTCCAAAATTTAGTTCACTCGCTTTGAACAGTTTGTACTCTAAATTGTTTTACTGATCACGTGATAGAAAGAAGAGATGTGAATGGCTTGTTAGAACAATGGCTTTTGATAGAAAATTTGCCATGGTTTTTGTCATGGTTTCTCCAAAACGTGGAAGTTCAAATCTTCAAAAAAAGTTATACGTATAGTGGTGGTCAAATTAAACATTCTAACATTTAGACAACCTTGTGTGTAAAAAAAGGATAATTTGTCAAAATTAGTAAAAAATCCAAAAATTTATCTCATTTTGCTGTCAATCTGTTCCTACTGTATATACAACAGATACTGAATGTCCATCCCGACCTAAAGTATTGCTGCCCAGAATGGCATGGAGACCCAAGCTCTGCTTACCAATATGTTCAGAAATTTGCCTTCAAAATCATTGTTGGCATGGCGTCTCAAATGCCATGAAAACTTGTTCACTGACCACCTTGAGATTCTCGATGAGAATTATAAACTTACAGGGACTTCCATCTTCACAGTTCCCCCTCTACTGTATAGTCTGTCTGACTCTTTTAAAGCATAGATGTCATTCTGGATAACCAGGCAGTGTATCAGATCTCCAAAATGAGGATTGAGAGATAGAGACCCTCACTAATAAGAGATTTTAATGTGGATGTATAGTCAAGAATTTTTTCTTCTCTTACTTTTTTAAATATATATTTTTATTTTACAATTTATCAGTTTTATATAGTACAGTTTATCTGATTATATAAGATCTATATAAGCTCAAATATAACAAAATATTTTATATATCAGCTCTATAACCTTGCCTGAAGGTGCCAATAAATGTTTTATAGCAGCAGATAGGATAGGATAGGATAAGATAAGATAAGATAAGATAAGATAAGAGTAGAACCCATAAGATAAGATAACATTCTAGAATGCAGAACCCAGTAGCAATAGAGTAGTAGAAATCAGATTCTGATGTAGAATTTACGTAACAACAATGACGAGAAAAATTGCTAAATGATGTTACATATGATATTGTTTAATTATATTGAAGAACCCAGGCATACAAATGCAGGTAAGGCTAGTGCACTATTGTTTCTAGGTTGTGACCATTAATTTATCTCTTCCCTTCAGAAGTGGACGGAGTTATGAAGTTTGATGGCAACAGGAAGGAAAGACCTCCTGTGTTGTTCTGTAGTGCTTCTTGGTGGTCTCGGTCTACGGCTGAATGTTCTCCAGTAGGACACCACTGTGACATGCAGCATGGCATGGGATGGATTGTTTAGAATCCTGAGAAGTTTATTTAGCATTCTCCTGTCAGACACCTCCACCAGACACTTCATCTCCACTCTAGTGAGCCAGCTTTCCTAATAAGTTTACTGAGTCTGTTGGCATCGGCTATCTTTACTGCGCTCCCCCAACACACTACAGCGCACTGATAACCACTGAGTCATAAAACATCTGCAGCATTGAAAGATCTGAGTCTCCTGAGAAAATACAGGCAGCTCTGACCTTTCTTATACAGCGCATCACTGAAGGTTGTTCACCACGCTCCTGTACTCTCCCTCCGGACAATTCCTGATACAGCCCACAATGGCAGAGGCATCTGAAAACTTCTGCAAGTGGCAGGACTGTCAGCAGACGTATAGACTGCAAACAAAAAGAGAGACAGGACAGTCCTCTGAGGGACCCCTGTGCTACTCACTATGTTGTCTGACACTGTATTTAGCAGCTTCACATATTGTGGATCGACCCGTGAAGTGCTGTAGTTGGTTATCAGGTCACCAGTGTAGTATCCACCTGCATGCCCAGTAGCTTATTGCTGAGTAGGGCCAGTTTTAGGGTGTTGAAAGCACTCGAATAGTCAAAAGAACATGTCTTTTACCGTGCTGCCTACTGTACAGTACCTCCTGAAGATGAGTGTAAGCTCTGTGCAACAGAAAGATGATGGTGTCCTTCATACTAGTTGATAGGATTTTGGAAAGTTTTCTTCAAAAAGACATTTAAAATGTAGTCCAGTGTAAGTGCTTTTTAACAAATGGTGGAATTTTTTTGGGGGTTTCTCAGGAGCATGACTGGTTATATTTATTGCAAGAGAAAGATACAGATGTAGATAGTGTTGTAGCTAGATCAGGGACGATTAACCAAAGATGCAAAGATCACTTCGGAGACCATGGGTGTTAAGGCCAATAGACTTTATTCTTTTCAAAATATAGCCGAGCAGTTTCTCTGCAGAGGAACAAGCTCCCATCTCTTCTAAGATGCACGCTCACAGTGTAAACGTTTCCATGACACTTCTTCAACATCATTCCCACCAATACAATACTCCCATACATGTGATACAAGAAGATACAATGCTCCAATACATATGTTTACTGTTTCCCACAAGACACAAAGCTGCCATACATGTTCATCCTATCGCAGGTTGCATCTGCTCTGTAGGGTCATGCTAAGGCATTGGTGGCCCAGCACACAGTTCGAAGTCAGTAGGCCCTTTATCGGGTACACTCATACATTTTGCACTACAGTATATTGTTCCCTACATATATAATATTGTAGATAAAAAATGTTCTGTATAGATACACAATTTGTGATTAATATTTTGTGGTTAAATTACTACAATATATGGATAGGTAGAACTATAAATTGTATAGGTGGCACGGTGGCCTAGTGGTTAGCACTATCACCTTGTACCTCATGGTCCGGGTTTGATTGCCATCTCAGGTCTTGTGCATGGAGTTTGCATGTTCTCTCCGGATACTCCGGTTCCTCCGGTTTCTTTCCAGTTGGCATTCTCTAATTGCCTGTAGTGTGTGAGTGTGTGTACTGTATGTGTGTGTCCTGCGTTGGATTGACACCCTACCGAGGGTGTACCCTGTCTTGTGCCCTAAAGTCTCCTGGGATAGACTCCAGGCCCCCCGCGTCCCTGCAAACCGAATAAAGCGGTATAGATGATGATTAAGCGAGTGAGAGTGAAAATAAAATGTAAACTGTACTATATGGTTGAAATGTACAGTACAACCAATGGATTAATTAAGAGATGATCTGTTAATTAATCAAATTACTCAAGTGGTAAGAATAACTGTGTTTCTCGCTGGGCTTAATCACCACTATTCCATTTATAATATAATATAATCAATAACATAAGGGATGTTTTAGGATGTTCATCAGAAAAGTATTTCTCACTGGAATGAATAAATATTTCATTAAGCCAGGACAAAAGTGTGAATTCTCAACGTGTGTTGTATTTAGTGCAATTCAAGTTTGTGAGCATCAGTATGGTCACAAAGAATAATCCGTATTTATAAATGCTGAAAACAGACGAGGACAGTGGAATCTGAAAGCTGAGGAAGTATGAAACAAGACACTGGGGAACAAGGCTCAGACTTAAAATACAGACACAAGACTAGAACCAAAATGAGGGCACATGGGAAAACATGAACAAATGTTTACAGACAATAAGCAGCAGCAGCACGCAGCACAATGGGAAACATGCCGCGCCCTGAGAGATGGAATTCTTGACAGCTGGCTTCCTTCTCAAATAATCAAGAATTATTACACCTACAATACACTGAGCAGATTAATGTGCATAAAATATAATAATTAGAAATGTGTTTTTCTTTTTTTGTGCTTTTTACACATTTTTTTCCTCCGAGTTTAACATTGTCGGATGTAACTTTGTGATAGACCTAATAGAGTTGGATTTGTGTTGTGATGGTAGGAAGCTGTAATTTGTTTCTTTTCTGCTAAATGGTGGCTTCATTTTTTAGGAACCGTGACACGTTACGCTGTGCTGCTTCATCTTATAAAGTGGACACTCTTTCTTGATCTCTCTCTCTCTCTTTTTCTCTCTCTCACTCTCTCCTTCTGTCTGTCTCTCATTATTGTCTCCTCACTTCAAGATCGTACCTACCGTACCACTCACTGACTAAGTGAACATGTGAAGGCAATGTGATGTGTGATGTGTTCAAGTGTCAAGTGCATGTCATCTTCTTTCAAGCTCTTGCTCTTTACACTTTTTTTCCCATTCTGGTTTTGCACCACTATGCAATTGGGCTGAGATTTTTCCTGGAAACCTTAGATCTTCCTCTTTCCTCCCTTTATCTAATCATGTATTTAGTTTTGGTGGACGCTGTCTGATGTCTTTTTTAACACCAGTTGAATATCTATGATTCCATCTTGCTTGGGGCCCCATTTTTAGGACTCTAGGATGCTCCCCAAAAACTCTTTTGACCACTTACATCAAAAGAAATATGCCTTTGGGTATTTTTCTTTCCAAATCTGTCTGTCCTCCCATCATGCTCCCTCAACATGATGTTCTCCAGAACACTTCTGGAAGTGGACGAACAAGTATATATTTAAAGCACCTGTCTAATATTGTGTATGCCCACCAAGTTGCAAGGTAGGCAGGCCCTCCACTTGTTTGTCTAGGACATCCCACAGATGCTCGATCAAATTAATATCTAGTTAATTTTGACACCCTGTCAAAGCATTGAACTCTGTCATGGTGCTCAGGCCAATCCAGAACATATGTTGCAATGTGGCAGGGTACATTATCTCCCTGAAATAGTCTAATGACATCCGGGAATACTGTTGAAGGGGTGGACTTGATGTGCAACACTGTTAAGTAGGTGGTACTATACTGTACATGTCAAAGTAACATCTAAATAAATAAAAGGATCTTAGGTTTCCCAGGAGAACACTGCCTCGGCCAGCTTTCGTTCTATTGTGTCTTCTGTGCTCTCTTACACCGCCGTAAACTTTTGTAAAAGACAACATCATTCATCAGACCAGGCCACCTTCTTCTATTGCTCCATAGTCCAGTTCTGATGCTGACCTGTTAACTGTAGTGCCTGGACAGGGATCAGCATGGGCACTTTCACTTGTCTACGGCCACACAATCTCAGAGTCAGCTGCCAATGTACTATGGGTCTGACATCTTTTTAAACTTTATAACTTTCTCAACAACTTGTTGTGCCATAGATCAGACTAGACGCATATAGACTTTGCTCCCCATGTGCATCAATAAAGCTTGGGCAACCATGAACCAGTCTCCAGTTCACCGGTTGTCCCTTTTTTTTTTTAGACCTCCTTTAGTACTGTAGTTACTGTATTAACCACTGCACTCCTACTATTGAGAACACCTACTGTACCAGTTATCTACAGTAACTATCACTATTCGGTTACGGTCAGAGTCACTTTAGTTAGCATGGTGGCTTAGCACTGTCGCCTTACACCTCCAGGGTCCAGGTTCGATTCCTGCCTAGGGGTCTATGTGCATTGAGTTTACATGTTCTCCCTGAGCTTGGTGTGCTTGGTGAGTTTGTTCCAGGTTACTCCAGTTCAATTCCTAGACATGCAATTCCTAGACAACAATTCAAAGACATGCAGATTATGCACATGTGAATGTGTGTGTTTGAATGATGCCAGGTGGTCCTACCATGGTTATAAAAATGGGAATAAACACAATGGCCACCAATGATGACCATTCTATTTATTCCCGTTTTTACAATTATTATGTTATGGATGAACAGATGATCATGAATGGATAAAGAGTCACTTAACCACTTTTTTACTTATTCAAACAAATCAATTTCAATATCTGACTTTTCACTTGCTCCATAGTATATCCCACCCTCTATATAGGGATATTATAATTATATTATAATAATATATTATGCCATTATAATGTGATAATCAATGTTATTGGCTTAAATTAGATCTGCAAACAAGGCTTTGATGTTTAACATCAATTTAAAATTTATACTAATAAATTATACTTCAGTGTATATTGTTTACATTTTTGGACAATCTAATATATCTAAGTATTGCAGGTAGTTTCCAGAGTTCTGATGTTTGAATCTTAATTGAAGGTTAAACTCGCAATATTCTTACAATAGGATGGATGGTATTTTGTTGTTCTTGTTGTTGTTGTTTTGGAGCTTCATTTAAACTGTTACTGCAAACAACAAATCACAGCTGTTTCTACCTTAAACCTTCTCTTTCTGTAGATCCAATAAATCATTTTTTTAGCCTATAAGCCCCATGGGTTGTAAATTTCCTACACAACAACCTTAACAACCTTGAGTATCAAAGAGTCTGCTCACCTCTGGAGTTTTGCTAAAGTACCTCATCAATTACATGATTGACATGAAGTCATCTATAACAAAAATGTTAATTCATGAATATAAATTGTCTCTGTTAGAGTCTCATAAATTATGATCCTTTTCTTTTCCTTTTTTTTCTTTTACTCAGTGACCATGCCGTGTACAAACACAACACTTTTTCATAATTATCTGCAATACAAATACAGCAGGGAGCAGTTTTTAATTGCCTGCTGTCTAACTGTTAATAAGCATCTGCAGTGGCGCCAGGAATGTTTTATTAGCGGGTGCTTTGGGGTAGCTAAACTGTCTAGAGGAGGCTGCATTCATGTGAACTGGATTTACTGTATAATAACATGAAGAACCTGCTGCTCTCTACTGAGACCAGTGGCTCATTCTCAAAGGATATTGACAAGAAGGTAATAAAAACTAAAGTAAATTAACCGCAATCAAATTTCCCTGGAATTGAGCAGTGACTTGATAGCTAACTAGCATGTTAGCTAGTTATGTATTTCTAGTTTTGATGTTACTAGATCAACAAAACTAGAAAAGGATCAGTGTGGCACCAACACGTAGGTAACCCCTTAATCTGTTGGCTTGTTAACAACAGTAAAGTATGTACAATACTTTTCTTTTGGCTGCCCCCGTCAAGGGGTTGCCACACAACTTTGACACAGGTTTTACACCAGATGCCCTTCCTGATGCAACCCTCCCAATTTTATCCAGGCTTGGAACCAGCACTGCATGCAGTGGCTGGGTAGTATGGGAAGAGTATGGGGGGGTATGGCAACCACTGACAGCAGGGCTTGAACGCAGATCCTCAGATCCCCCAAGCGCATTAGCCGCCTGAGCCACCACTCTCCCCAGTAAAGTATGTACACTATTTAGCCAAATGATTATGGACACCTGACCTGTTGGAAGCACACAATTGTCTAGAATTTCTTTATATTTGGTAGTATTACGATTTTTCTACACTGGAACTACGACCCTCAAACCTGTTCCAACATGACAATGCCCCATGCACTAAACAAGTGCATGGTTTTACATGGTTCGAGTGGAAAAATTGAAGTGGCCTGCACAGAGCCCTAACCTCAACCCTACTGAACATATTTGTGTGGGATGAACTAGGGTGCCAACTGCATGCCTGACTGTTTTAATGCTCTGTGGCAAATTCCCTCAAACATGCTCCAAACTGAAGTGGATGTTAATATTGCAGCAAAGAAGGAACTAAATCTGAAATGTTCAACAAGCTTAAATGACTGTGATGGTAAAGTGTCCACAAACCTTTGTCAATATAGTGTAATTAATATAATATGTGGTTTATACACACAGAATCAGGAATTAGAGTCAAAACCAGGAGACAAGACATAGAACATTAGAAACAAATAAAGTTCTCAGGGGTTAGCTCTGTCATCTTGCATTTCCATGGTTGGGGGATTCAATCTCACCTCCAGTCTCTGCATGTGGAGTTTACAAGTTCTTTGTGTGTTTAGTGGGTTCCTCCAGGTACTCTATTTCCTCCCACAGTTCAAAGACATGCAGAGTGAGCTAATTGGCTTTTCCAAATGACCTGGAGTGTGCGAGTGAATGTGCCCTGCAATAAACTGGCACTCAATCCAGAGTGTACCCCGCCTTGTGTCTCGAGTCCCCTAGAATAAGCCACAGGCCTCCCGTAGCCCTGTACTGGATAAGGGGTTTAGTGAATGAATGAATGGTTGAATTGGTACAATAGAAATAAGTGATGATGGAGTACTGTGACAAAAAGCTTTCTACATTCTAAAACAATACCACATGAAACAAAGCCGATAATCGGTGTGATTTCACTTTGCTTAAAATGCTTTCAGATACAATTTCTGCAGTTTTATAAGGAAATTGGCAGCTCAGTTTTACTAAGTATCCTGCAGAACCACCCACAGAACCTTCTGAGGATTTTGTTACGTCTGCTTCTTTTTTTCATGCATGTAAAATCCAGAAGCTATATTTGTGTGCATGCGTGTGTGTGTGTGTGTGTGTGTGTGTGTGTGTGTGTGTGTGTGTGTGTGTGTAACCTTGTCTTTTACATATGCTACTTTCTTTCTTCAGATATTTTTCCCTTAAGATGCTTTTTTTTTTGCTAAAATACAAATGTTTGGAAGTCGAAAATGTTGTTTTGCACTGACTTAATAAAAAAGAAATCATAAAATAAACAGGTATGAACAAGTATGTACAAAAGAAAAAAACACTATTGTAATTTGAACAGGTACACTGCAAAAAAAAAAAAACACTTTATCAAGTGATAACATCAGAACAACATTGAACAACTAGTCCAATTTTTCTAATATCTCATATTATAGGAACTATTAAATAAATAGTTGTAAAATGTGCACAGTTATTTTTTTATAGAACAAGACATTTATATGAATAAGTATTTTTTTATTTTTTTATTTTATACTTAGAATCATTCTTATAATTTACATAATATTTATCTAGAAATGGTGCCAGGCACCACAGCACACCCCAGAGACCCTACGCAGCCACGGTCCAATGGGCCAGAGCCACCCTGGGGGCACAAGGGGAACGCAAGCTCTAGGTGGTTTTAATGTTAATGGTTTTAATGTCATGGATGATTAGTGTGGCTGCAAGCTTTACAAGCCAGCCTACTCAAGTACGTCTCTGAATAGGAAATGTTACATGATTATGACCCAGTCAGGTTTGTGCACATTTCACTCACTGAATCAGAGATAATAAACTCATGTAGCCGGTCACCTCTACTAGTGAATCAACAGCATTCTATCCCATTGACCTATTGTTAAATAAAAGAACATCGCTCATATAACTAAAAAGCAGTCAGTATTTTTGTCTCAACTGACAAATGCTTTAAATTCATAACAGGCATTGGGGCAGAAAAAAATTATAAATTCGTAAGTGCAAAGTGTTCGTTATGATATCATCAATCCTAAGCTATAAAAAAAAAAATTATCATTGTGAAAATAAACCATAAGCTAAATTAAATCATCTCTGTTGATTTTGTGTTTTTAGTTTAAAAATCATCAGTTTCTTTCATTAATATTTTATTAATTTATCTGTTTAATTACGGAGTACTGTGCAACAGTCTTAGGCACCTACGGTACTGTGACTTATAGGGTGCAGAGTTCCACCTACAGTGTATCATAGGGTACTTTCAAACTTGGGACTCAAACCTTCACGAAGGTACACTTGACCGCAAAGTCTGGGACAGTTGTACAGTATGATATGAACACTTCATACTGTCCTTGGCACAAATCAACGTACCATGCTTGAATACACTTGAAAAGGTAGTCTCAAGCATGGTGTACTCAGGCAAGGTTCGAAGGAAAAATGTGTGTCCTCTCCAAAAACTGTATATGTATGCAGGACGCATCAATCTCATCCTCTATACTAAGACTAAGCTTTAATAATTCGTCGCATGTACTTTAGCGCACAGTGAAATGATCTTCTCACATATCTCAGGTACGAAGCTGGGGTCAGAGCGCAGAGTCAGCCAGGATACAGCTCCCCTGGAGCAGATACTGTAGGTTTAAGGGCCTTGCTCAAGGGCCCAACAGTGGCAACTTGGTGGTGATGCATCTTGAACCCCAGACAAGATCAATAACCGTCAGCCATAACCCTTTGACCCAAAACTGCAGGAGCATATCTGATGAAGTAGGAAAGCATGTGAGAGGGTGGTTTGTGACATTTTTGCCAAAATATTAAAGATTGACTTCTTTGTACTCTTTGGCTGCACACTGCTACCTGTGTTGGAGAATGTAAATACACAAGAGTACTCAGGTACGGAACAATATTAATAGTGTGAAGCTAGACAGTGAGGTAGAGTGGAGACGGGATGTAATTTAACTTGTAAACTTGTAAAAGGACCCTTATACTGTAGTTCTGCCCCATGGCTAGTCTTCTGCATCATGGTGAGGACTTTAACAACAATAAAGCAATGAGTTAAGTGGATAAAGCATGACGCTGAATTGTAACATCTGTTCCAAAAAATAAATAAATAAATATATATATATATATAAAAAGTTATTCAGGACTCAGTTCACTTGCTTTCTACAAATTTATTCAGCGGCTTGAACTATGGCTTCCTACTCAGTTGAATATCTTTACTTTTTTGAGAAAAACAACCTGCATTTCTCTTCTGTTGTTTTGCTGCCTATACAACTGATAAGCATTTTCTGACACCCCTGAGCTATTGCTTGCCAGTTTACAGAAGCTTGGGAGAAAGGTGTGAACACACCACACATTGTAATGCACTAGAGCAATTAATTTTCTGGATTACAGGCTTGGATTGCAGCACAGTCCAAACCACCAAGATGTTTCTTTATTCTCCTTCTCCTCTTCCTCCTCCTCATCATCATCGTCATCATCATCATCACCATAAACCTCTTCAAGACACTGTTTTTAAGTATTTATGCATTGAAGCTTATTCCCTTTTAGCTGCAATTGATTTTTTTTGCTAGGAAAGTGTTTGACTGGTTATTGAGTAGTCGGCTGGTGCTTTGTGTTTACCTGCAGCTCAGTGCTTTTGGTTTTAAGGTGTGAAAAGGTTATGAAAGAGTCTATTGGCATCAAGAGGCCTGTTTGATGGAGAGCTCTATAAATAATGAGAATGAGCAAAGAGGCAAAGAGGGACTGACATTCCTCTCATCCCCAGCCAGGCCTTGCTAAAGGTCAAGTGTTGAAAAATGGAGAGTGAAGCACAACCAAATTGTGGCCTAAAAATAGCATCCAGAAGGAAAGAAGGAAGGAAGGACGAAAAGTAAAGGAAAAAAGAAAACAATCCTGAACTCAAGGATTTTGCATTGTAAAGCCAGAGATCGGCCAAGGATAGCATGGTCGTACTGTATGTGTCAGTGTCGAAGAACATTTTATTGCATTTTTCCCGTAGTATGGAATGTCCGCCTCACTCCAAATGTGCTGAACATAACCAACTAACTAACTCATTAAACATGTTGGCTTAATAATCCAAATAATAATCTTATATGATCAAGAAGCCTATAGTTAATAAACATTATAATATATCTCAAAATATATTATCATGGCCTTAACATTAATAGCATGATAGAAAGATTATATAGTGGTGGTGGTGGTGTGTTTAAATAAAAACACCTGACAAACAAATACAAAAGTCAAATTTTACCTCAATTTCCTTCTCCATATTGCTGAGTTCTTGTTATTACCCTCACTGCATTAAAACATCCGCTGCTCTTATCTCATGCGCTATAAATTTTCCTGCTACTCATCTCGGCTCAATCTCAAAGTGCAATATTTATGACAAGGCATCAATTCATATATTGCATGTATCAGCACTGAATCTGAGCCATCACATCCTCAGTTCAGCAGAGAAACACACTAACTCAGCCTCCATTTCTATGTGTGTGTACTTGTGTGTGTTTGTGTGTGTCAGGAGACGTGCTCCGATCAGGCCGTATCTCCGGGCTCACAGTGAATGGAGGCTGGTCGGTCTGGAGCTCATGGACCCAATGCAGCCGTGACTGCAGC
Source organism: Clariallabes teugelsi (assembly GCA_030014215.1). Lineage (NCBI taxonomy): Eukaryota > Metazoa > Chordata > Actinopteri > Siluriformes > Clariidae > Clariallabes > Clariallabes teugelsi. The sequence continues at coordinate 13,886,090 of JAQMYG010000019.1, read as the reverse complement.
TCTGGAGTGCGCAGCCGCAAGCGAACTTGCACAAACCCCAAACCAAAATATGGAGGGACAACGTGTTCTGGGCCTGCGCAGGAATACCAGGAGTGTAACACAACACCATGCCCAGGTGACAACCTCCTCATTGTTTATAATGCATATTTTGTGTTAAAAATGTTTGGGTAAGTGACCTTCGTAAACACACTGCGTATGCACTGATTTATGCAATGTGTTGGCATCGGATTACACATTTATAACACGCTCCTAGAAAATAATGCATCAACACTGTAAGGGCATCAAATTAACTCATATCACCAACATTGCCATTAAAAATCTCCATCACTAGACCAAATTGTAAACATTTTTTAAACAAATAAACACATTTAGAGATTTTATATGTTACATTTGGTCATTTTATATGTTACACTCAATGTACCTCGTCACACTGAAATCTGTGCTCTAACTACAATAACAAAAACCCATCATTGTTGTGCTCTCTCTTGCATTTGGTTGTTGACACAGAACCCACAAATTTGTTGATAAGCCAACCCACCCACTCATCTTCTATACCACTTTATCCTCTATTCAGGGTCGCGGAGGGCCTGGAGCCTATCCCAGAAGGCTTAGGGTACGAGGCGGGGTACACCCTGGGCAGGGTGCCAATCCATCGCAGGGCACACACATACAGTACACACTACAGGAAATTTGGGGACGCCAATTAGACTAATCTGCATGTCTTTGGACTGTGGGAGGAAACCCACCAAGCACAAAAACTCCATTCACACAGAGACAGGAATCGAGCCTGGCTGGCAATCGAACCCAGACCGTGGAGGTGCAAGGCGACAGTGCTAACCACTACACCACAGTGCCGCCTAACCCAACCCAATTGTTTGAATTCTACTAGTAGGCGTCACATCATCCACATGAGTCAGAACTACAGTACCCCACATACAGTACTATTGCTTTTGACAAGCGTGTTGAGATTTACATCACTCACTAACTAAAGCGCTGTGCTCTGAGTTCACTCTCTCCCCAATTTACTGATGTTTCTCACCGGACAACAACAAAAAAATGCTGCTTTTAAGGTCCACCCTTTGTATTCTATGTTGGGCCTCTACTCCAGAGCTCTGGTGGCCTAACCAATAATAGATGACGCTGAATTCTTAGAGCAGAAGGAAGGTGGGATTTGTCAGAAAAAGGTCTCTTGTCTCTCATAATGTTAGAATGTTAAATTAGCCCTTAAATTTCATTTTCTGCTGATCAGTTTCGATCACAACTGAGGTTTTAGTTCACAGTTTTTGATGCACTACAGATTTAGCACTTATTAAGTGTAGTGTGATATGTGTGTGTGATAAACCTCCAGGATAATAGTGATAGTGTCAAGGTTGACTTCTTTGTACTTTTAGGCACACCAACTGGGTGCACACTGGGTTGGAGAATATAAATACACTAATGTACTCGGGTACGGAGCAGTGCCACTAATATGAAGTTGAGTAGCGGTAGGAGCAGTTGTACCTACAGTAGGCATGGCACAAAACAATCATAGCTATTCTGAAAGGACCCTTATACTGTAGTTCTGCCTCATGGATAGTGTTTGGACCAGGATAAAGCAATAAGTAAATGAAAGAAACTGAATTGTACTGTAACATCTTTTTTTTTAAAGTTATTCACAACGCAGTTCTGTTCTCCTTTTCTGAATTTATCCAGCAGTTAGAACTATGACTCTTTACTCAGTTTAATATATTTCTTGAGAAAACCATCGTTCATTTCTCTCACTGTTCTGACATTCTCTGACATTCCTGAGCAATTGCCTGCCAGTTTACAGAATGCACTACAGCTTTAGCACTTATTAAGTGTAGTGTGTACATCTGATCTGTGCTTAATAAGATATCTGAGGGGTAGCTGCTACCTGATTACTGTGGTTTAAACCTTCGAAATGTCAGACCCCCGTTTAGAAATACGTGGCTCTCCATTTTCACACAGAATTCAGCAAACTCCCGATTCCACCCGGTTCTTTTCATACAGATGACACAAGAGCGGGATATTCCTGCACTGAACCAGCTGTGTGAAAGGACCTAGTGACTCAGTGGCATGGGAGTTGGTGTCCATTGGGCTGGTGCAAATAAATAAAAAATAAAATAAAGGGCTGGCACTAGTTCCCGGGTGATGCTGTAACCTCTTCCAGTTCTAGAGAGAGCTGATTGGCCGGGCTCTCTCAGTGGGGAGGGATGAGAGGTATGCAGTAGGTTCTCCCACATTAATCACGGCTCTACAGCCAATCATGGGTGTCTATGAGACATGCTTGAATTGCCCACAACACTCTTGACACACAATAAAGAAAAAAGAAAAAAAAAAAACTCTAGTGAGTGGTAGGTCTGTGGGTTGATGAGAATTAAAACATACAGACTGGTTTTGGGATCTGCTGTCAGGATGGTGACTTACAGAATTCAAAAAGCCACTCCTTACAACCACGGTGAGCAGAAAAACTCACAAAACACCAGCATCATATAATGTCCACTATCTTGGACAAGAACTGGATTCTGAGGCTACAGTAGGCAAACTGGCCAAAAGATTGGAAAAAGATCATCTTATTCCAAGCCTGAAGCAATGGCATGAATGAGCAGTTCCTAATCAAATAGCTGGTGAGTGTATTTGAGAAAAGGCCCACAGTCAAATTTTGTACTTCACACATGCTTTAAGGTGTTTTCACATATAGTTCTTTTAAAATGAGCCAACGCCGAGCCTCTTAAAGTGGCCCTCAGAGGGAATTAGCTTCAAAAGACCTGAGTGCTTTTGGTGTTCACAATACAAGTGCACTCTCTTTCTGGACATTTTTCCATTGAGCTCTCAGACCACTTGTTGTTCACAGCACAACTTCTTTAGAACTTCACGTCCATCTGTGTAACACTGAGTTATGGATAATGTGTTTCCAAATGGTTGCTTTACATTATGCTATCCTTTGGAAGTGGAGAAAAAAAAGCAAGCAAGCAAAAACAAAGTTGATGTGAAATTGCGGATGGAGGGAGGAGCAAGAAACGGACGTTTTGTTGCAGAAATGTTCTTCATTCCATATACCCAGTGGTCACCATAACAGAATATATTATGTAATAGATGATACTATTATATTACATAATATAATTATGTAATGTAATTTAATGGCTTAAATAAAATATATTGATACAAAATGTAATACATCAGTAATGTACATGAAAAAATGTTCACATTATGTATATTAATGTTGCTGAAATACAGTAAGTAAACACAATAGCATGATTGCTAGTGACACAATGCCTTTCGATCAACAATTTGTACTCAGCAATTCATATTTTTTATATTTTTTTGTTATGCAACAGAAAACTTACAGCAAAAGAAAATTTACAGAAGTCTAAGTGATTTGTTGCATCTACGTGTGCACAAAATGTTGAGTCATCAACCTGAAATGACTTGGATCATGAAAACGGGCCATGTGTGACAACACCTTAACGTTTCTAGGCCCTTCTCAAATGATTAAAGAACTCAACATTTGCCTATATAACTGAAACTGTAAAAGTGTGAAATTGTTTTTTTGCTGTTAGACCTAGTGTGAAGCAGATTATGTATGTAAAGCGCTCGGCCACTGGGATTCACTTCTCCTGTGAAATGTAGCCATGATCAGGAAGATGGAGCCTGAATTGTCAAGTCGCTTCCTGCTGTATAGTATGTTTTTGTAAAACACACTTTTGCTCATAAGATTAATCAATTCCAGGGCTTTCTTGACCTATGCCATCAAGTGTGTGTGCTTTTCTGATTATGAATCCACTGATTATGCTTTGTATGAATCCAACAAAATTCAAAGACTGTTGGTGCAAAAGTAGGCTCTTGCTTTTACAAGCTGTTCGAAATAATTGTAACTTCAATACAGAGTAGTGTATTTGTATATATTTTAATGACAATATAATCAGTGCCATAATATTACAAGATAATTACAAGATAATACATAGTACAGTATGTGATAGATACCTATACGTATATGTGTATGTTTCGTGCATGGTTTCTGGTGGAACGTCATTTTTTTGGTTTGCCCTTGTATTTCGATTCCCCTAGAAGATTTCATACCCAGAATGGCATGACTTCATGAACGCTTTGCAAATTGCACTTGGAACATCACAAAAGCAGCACTAGAAAGTTTATCGTATTAAATAGCACTTAGAACTACATTTAGATTCATGAACTAAAAGGTGTGTCTCTAGATGTAGTAGGGCTATAATCAGGGGTAAAAGTAGTTTTAAATTATTGTCATAGTACTACAGTGTGTATCCAAAAGGCAAGAAGAATAAACCATGGAGGTCGTGTACTGTAAATCTCATAAGTTTCCCTTTATGTCTCCACTTATTCTGCTTTAGAAAAGCCTCAGCTTACTGAATATTCTGGTGTTGAATCTCAAATAGCAAAAATAGAAAGAAAGTGCACTTTGTAGGGTGTAGAATCGCTAGTTCCACAAACCAAAATTGAAATTGTTTAGGGGTTAGAGAGGGATTTGGGATTCAGTCTTGTGGTAGAATCTAGTTAGGTTTGTAGCTCATTTTAGCCGTGAAAAAAAAGCAATGAGTCATGAACCTTGGCAGGCAACTACTCTTCACTCTTTCCATTAGTGCATACCACTAGTAAATCCACTAGTAAACCCATGACTATAATTTAATCATGTAGTAGTATATTTATGGGTCTAGACTGCACAATTCAGCATGCAAATTGTATTTTGTTGAATTTCTAGATGAAAAGCACTAGTGTGACATTTGCAGCAAAAAGAACCAGGTAGAAACATAGCAAAGAAATTGTGATAATGATTTTCATTTACCGCATCATTTACTGTGTCTGGTTTTATTAGTTACTGTACATCGGAGCTGCAGTCCTGTTCCTTTAAAAGTTCACTGATAACTGAAGCAAAAGAATTTTAATTAGTTTGTAAAGATTAGCTGTTTGGACCATATAGAGATATTAATGATATGCATTGCCTGGCCAACATAATGCAACAACGCAACATTTATTTCCATACAGAGTTTGGATGAGACCTTGTATTGATGACTCCAAAAAGTGTTCTCCAGCACATCCCAAAGGCTTTCATTCGGGTTAGGGTCAGGTGGCCAATTCATGTGTGAAAATGATTTCTCGTGCTCCCAGAACCAACTGCAGGTTGATCCCAACAAATCTTGGCATTGTGTCCCTGCAAAATCCCTGCGTCATTAAGGAAGAAAAATCTATAATTGGGATAACCCAATCTTTATGCTCTCTTGCAAATTTGTTCATGTGGAAAATCGCTTAATTTCTCTATTAAAAAGAGCTTTGATTTCTACTTTAATCAAAAAAATGCAACCTCAAATGTTGCAATCTCTGATCACAGTCATTCATGATGTTTTTCTGATGACATTTCATTCATTACATTGATAGAAGCACTATCCTTTAAGGTTTTAACAATACAGGTAGTCCCCGACTTACGAACGAGGTCTGTTCTGGAAGCACGGTCGCAAGTCGGATTTGTTCTTAAGTTTGACAAAGTGAGTCTTATACCCCCTTTGGCACGAATATACAATAAAAAGCATACCAATCCACTTGACCAAATCTCTATCACGTTTCCCCACACTGCCATCGTGTGGCCGAAAACCGTAACCGCGCCTAAGGAAATGTCACATGACACATGTCAAACGTAAGAGTGTTGTCTCTGCGTCTTTAAATTGCGAGGGGAATCCCGGACAACATTTTATCTCAGACCTGTTTTCCACTTTCTTGGACTGTGAATTGTTTTGTTGAAGATTTTTCCGAAATAAGGATTATTCAGCATTACAGGAAAGCCATTTTCTAACATCGTGCTTCCGGACTGATTCGTTGAAACCGGCGAGGCTGACTCATTTCTTCCGCAAAATCCATTCGAATCCCGTAATGCAAGTGTTCGTAAGTCGGGAACTACCTGTATGTTGGACCCAATTCCAATAATTTCAACAATCTCCTTAGTTGTTTTCTTTGCTTAATACATCCCAATAATTTGACTCTTCAGAAATCTTGTCCATGACCGCGGGATACGTCTTCTGAACTTGTTGTTTAAGAAATGAGAAGCTACTTACCTAAAATGGTGCACAGATTTCAAGCCTGCATTAATAACGCATGTATAAGCACTAAGTTTGAGTATTTACAGAAGAATGCAGTGCAGTATCGGAAATCTGTGAATGTCTATTATTTTTGTGCTTGTTTTATCTTCCATTGATAATGGAAGAGAAAATAACTAAGTGCCTTATTTATCCCATCTGACATAGGGTACATATACAGTATATTCTTATGCTTTATTTTATAAACATTTTCATTTAATGCCTATTTGTTTCCTTATCAACACAGGCTTCATATGAAGTCATTGTAGAATGTAATTGCCAGAGGTGCTAATGTGAAATTCACGGGGAACAGATGTAAAACAGATGCACTAATGCACAATAATGCGTGCTCGCACACACATATTCCAACTCTCTGCTGACTGTAGTGCTCCTCTCTAAAGTGATTATGGGACCATGTCTCATTTTATACTAACGTCCCTAAGGTAATCGGTACATGTTACTGGGTTGTTGAGCAGTGATTAATGAGGAAGGGAACAAAGGGAAACAAAAGCACTTGTATTTGTTCGTAAGTATAAAAGTACAAAAGCAAGCACTGCTGTTAAGAGCCGGCAAGCTAGAAAATGTTAAAAGCTAGAAATAGAGAAAAGTCCCCACAGCACAGTGTGCATAATCACATCTTAGGCTAATTACATTGGCTGCAACCTCTCGCTGTAATACAGGAGGAGTCAGTCTAATCAAATGAGTGCTTGTCCCCATATTAGGGGGAAGCATGTCATCTAAATGGAAATTCATTCCTTAAGCAGGTGGAAAGCACAGGGAGAGTAGACAATTAGGAATTTTCCATGTCTCTAATCATTATTAATTTCAAATGCTAAAATGTGTAATTCGCTTCACAGACATCATCCATCATCGCTTAAGGAGATGCAAAAAAAAAAGATGTGTAAAGTCTTAATTTCATCTCTACATTTGTGATGTAAGTCTCTAGACATGATTTAAAAGGAACAGTTAGGTCAAATATGAAATGTACACAATGTTACCGTTTTCACAAATTGAGTCAGTAAGTCAAGAGATGTTCTCTACAAAGCTGATGTGCCACTTAGCACTGTGCAAACTATCTCCTACAGTAAATTATTCTACGCTTGCATCATGAAAATGAGAAGAAAAAAAGAATATTGCAAAAGAGTAAAAAATGTTGGTCTGATTTTACTGTATATACTACAACATTTTTGCATACTTATTTTTAAGTATATCCCACTTAACATTTTAGGTAATTTTTGGTTTAAAAAAAAAAAGCTTTAGCTGACATTACTGAAAATCAGTATTTAAGTGTCTTGATTTTTAAGAAAAATTTGTTTTTCCTACCTGTAAAAATTAAGGATTTCATTTAGGCGTATTAGTATTTTAAAAAGAATGTGATATTTGAATTACTACTACCACAGTGAAAAATCAATAGAGGTCCAGTAGGCCACTATGGGGTTTTGTTTGCTGCTGTGCATTGAGCTGAAAGTATCCTTGTTCTGAGCTTGAGAGATTTACAGCACTTCTGTGCATGAAGCAGCAATCTTATCTAAGCAAAATATACAAGTCATTTAACTAAATGGAAATTGAAATATCAGGTGTAGCGATGGCAGACAAGGACATCTAAAAAGTAACCTGCTGACACAAAATGCCAATTTCATGGTCCAGACGGAAACAGGTTACAATTTTGTGCTTTACTGTACATATTGTACAGTACCTATGCACCAAAGACCTGTTGAGGAACTAGCAGCAGTTAAAACTGAGTCCATTTAACCAAACTTCATCTGTATCCACTCTCATTTGCTACAGTATGTCTCATGATAAATCTATTGTCTGTAGGATGTCTGGATTCATTTCACCTACAGTTATGAGGATTATGCCATTAAGGCTCATTAAGGGAGGAACTATAGGGATACAACCCACATCCACTGCCAGAGCAATTCATCATGCCATCTTTATGAAAGCATTTTTAGACTAGATTTGGCATTCACAGACTGAATCGAGAAATGAATAAATACAGAGAATATAGTAAGTTTTTGATAGCACACACATGCATGTTCATGCTATTTGGCTAGATTGTTTTAACTGACATGCATTAAATCATGACATTAATGGAGAGTGATTTAAGTTTTAGCAACTAAAATCATTCTGGCCACCCTCTTCTCCATCTCACCAATAAGGCATATCCATCCTGAGAACTGTTGCTCATTGTTGTCTTTTTTTCTGATTGTACGATATGTAAATTCTGTGTGAAAACCCCAGAAAAGCATGCTCAAACCAGCCCAACTGTCACCAACAACTGCGCTACAGTCAAAGTTAATTCTGATGTTTGATGTAAACAATAACTGCTCTTCATCTTGATGTGTATCTGCATAATTATGCATTACATACATTGCTCACACAAAATTGTTTAATTGAATAATTACAATACACAAATAAGAAAGAGTGCAAGTGTTTCTATTAAAATGGTCAGTGGGTGCCAATCTAGCATTTCTAGCTTTCTCATATTTTGGGAGGTTTTAATATGCTGAAATGAAGAAAATAAAATTGTAAAAAGCTTCTGTGTTCTAACAAACCTCAGCAAACCTGAATAGCGTATATCATGAAAAATGATCATGATATGATTTGTTTTTCTCTGTCCCTCACTCCTACTGTTGAGTTTATAATATGCTGAGATGAAACAGGATGATAATTCTGTGTTTGCACAGACTTAATTAGACCTCAGATAGAGTGGATGCTTTGGGAATCATTGGCTTTCATCTCCCTGGGTTCTCTGCTCTTTTAGGAGGAATAAAGAGGGGGATGCTGATTTGTTCGCCGGTATTAATTATTGTAGAGGTGAAGGGTAGTTTGAGAACCAAATTGGTTTTGCTTGTTCAGGATCTAGTTGAATAATACATACACTGTAAAAGCCAATTAGTCAAGTTTACTCAAGCGGTTTAGAGAACATGATTGCCTTGACATGACTCTGATTGGTCTGAATCCTGCATGCTATGTTTATAAAGTAATTAAATTTTCCACTGTCGAATCCCAATTTCCTGTTTAGGCTTCAATATAAAATGTGTCTTTCAAAAAAAAAAAAAAAAGTTACTTTCAGGTGCTTTGGACATCTCATGGTACCACTTTCTTATTCTTTCTCCCTCTCTCATACTTTTTCTCCTCTCTCTGCCTGCTTCTTCACTGTCTGTCTCTTTTTACCTCCCCCTCTGTCATCTCTAATATTCTCAGTAACTTTGTGCCGCATATCCCAGTCTCTCTGTATCACTTTCCCTCAGTCTTATTCCCTTCAGTTACTCTCTTCTCTCCTCTATAATTCTGTACCTGTGCATCTTTTCTTCTTAGTGTCAGTTTAAATATTTTCAGGTTCATATATGCAAATACTGCATGGAGAGCAGTTCTAATTGGCCATGTCTTGATGTTCATGGATCAGAATGTAGACATGTCCTTGAGACTATACTGTATACTCTACAGTCCAGGTCCCGTATTCACAAAGCTTTTTAGAATTCTCTCAGAGAACTTCTATCTTAGCTTAAGAAGTCCTAGCTGGGAGTCCTAGACTAAAAGTGATTTAGGAAACTTCTCAGAGCAACTCCGAGTAAGGAAAGTACAAAACCCTTTATCTTAGTGAGGTGCTGTGGTTGACCCCGTTGCTAGGGATGATGAAGCAATTCAAGGACTGTGATTGGTTGATAAAAAATAACCTCTTTAAAGGTCTTAAAAGTCTACTTTATGCAAATTTCTATTATAGGCTAAATGTCTTAAAGATAACGAACAAGTGTTGAAAATGTGTCTACTTTTGAAGCAACCAATTTCCACACAGTAGTTACTATATTTAACAGATTTTTTTAAAACTTGTAATGCATTTCAGATTGATGGAAGCAAAATGGCTCACCTTTTACCAATTTACATGATTGTAGGACAGTCTGTTTAAGTTGCACTGGTATGTAGCCAACAATCCAAGAAAGATGGAAGGAAGTAAAAAAAACAAGTAAACCAAATTGGGCAGAAGAGCAGTGTTTACTTTTAGCTTTATGTTCAGTGTTTGGAGAACATTTCTTCTTTCCACCATTTTGTCCTCTGATACGGAAACTCTTAAGCCTCTTAAAAGTCCTCCTCTCTACTCTTAACAATTTTTACCTTAGGAGCTGTTTTTAGGGCTAAGATGTTTCGTGAATCATTTTTATCTTTACTAAGATTTAATCCTAAATTTAAGAGGAAATTCTAAGAAAATGTCATAATTCTAAGACTTTTCTTAGAATTTCGTCACTAGGAGCAAGAAGCCCAGATGTCACACTCACAAATAGTCATTTTATTAAGCACACTTAAACACTATTTGAGCATCTTAAATAATGAAGTCTTAGTGAAGTTATGCTCAATGTAAGCAGTGTGGCTTTGTAGGCGTGAATGGTGAATGTCACGGAACAACAGGCTGATACTCAGGTGGTGCGATGTTCTCTGTGTCGCACTGGGTGCATGTAACAGTTGAGACAAGCGGCGCTTAGCAGGTGGCGCAAGGCAGGCAGAGACAGCAGAGCGCGTGTGAGAGGCAAGCAGCTTCTTTTTTGGTGAATATGACTCAGAGTGAGTTGAGTCTGCGGAGACAGGAGACAAGTGTGAATAAATACACAAATAATCTCTACTCACTTTGTGAAAGTTTGGGCTTTTATGGGCTACGACCTGGTGGAAGATTGTGTCCTCTGATTGCCTGCCACCCCAGGTGAGTTACAATGGCCCACGCCCATGTTATGCACGTGGCGCTTGTAAGGTACAGTATGCTTGCATAGCCTACTGCATAGTGTGTGTGTGTGTGTGTGTGTGTGTGTGTGTGTGTGTGTCAGGGCTTGACATTAACGTTTTTGCTCACTGGCCAATGTGGCTAGTGGATTTCCGGAGTCACTAGCCATTCAGCCTTTTTACTAGCCACAATTTT
>JAQMYG010000019.1:13838297-13869150 GCA_030014215.1 Clariallabes teugelsi | reverse complement strand
TCTTAATCGTTTTAAAACCATGCTTAAAACACATCTGTTTTCATGCGCATTTTATTCCTCTTGATTTATTAAGCTGGTTTTATCTTATTTTTTACTATTATTATTATTATTATTATTATTTTATTTTATCCTATGGATTTCTGTCTTGTGGTTTATTGTAATAGTGAGCGATGTATATTAAGTAGATACGCTGTATCATTGTACAGCACTTTGGTCAACGGAAGTTGTTTTAAATGTGCTTTATAAATAAATTTGATTGATTGATTGATTATAAGCCGTATCCAGCCACCTGTCCCACACAAAGACACATCCACCTACCACATGTAAGGACACACTGTACCCTCATGTCCCTCTCAAAGACCCTGCCACCTATATCACTCAAAGACACACCCACTTGTTCCAATCACAGTCACAGCCACCAACCATGGTCAGGAAAAAGAAATATTCCCCTCATTAAAGCACACCCACCTAACACACTCAGGTACATGCTCACCATCCCACTTGTTCTACTAAAAGACGTACCGTACTGTGCTCTACAGATTCTTCTCATGTAAAGTTTGCGTGATTGACAAGACCATTATAATCATGGCACTGTATAATTCACTGTGTAAAGCTTTCACCTGAGAGATTTCTTTGAATAATTTATTAGAGACATTAAAAGTAGCTTAGCGTACGAGAATGTTCTTTCATTTCTCATGTCATCTCTCTCTTTCTCTCTTTAACAATGTTCAGTGGATGGAAGTTGGTCATGTTGGTCTTCTTGGTCCAGATGTTCGGCCACATGTGGCGGAGGGCACTACATCCGCACACGTTCGTGCAGTAACCCTCCACCTGCTTACGGAGGGGACATCTGCCTAGGCTTACACACTGAAGAAGCTCTGTGTAACACACAGCCCTGTCCAGGTAAATATATACACATGCACACTGACCCATGCATATACTGTACACAGTTCACAGGCACACATAATCCCATACTCTAATTTAAACATGTACTGTACATTTGTTATCTATAATCTATCTATGGACACAGTCACTTTATATGTACACTTAGACATCCACATAACACCCACATGCATCTAAAAGGAAAGAAAATGTGTTACTATTCAGGAGCATGTTAAGTAAAACTGAGAGAAATATGTTTTTAATGCATGTCATAAATCCATGTATAATCCTGTATATCTGTAAACCACAGAATTTTTAAAAAATGGTCATTACAGTATGTATTTAATGTTCTAAGAAAACAGATAGATAGATAGATAGATAGATAGATAGATAGATAGATAGATAGATAGATAGATACTTACTGTACATACATACTTACATATTTACATACTTACACAGATGCACTTCTTATCAAAACCATTAACATTAAAACCAGTTTTATGTTTTGTGTTCCCCTTGTGGTACTCCTGAATATCCAAAATGTTATTTCTTTTAATTCAGTTCAGTTCTATTAAATTTTATTTGCATAACGCTTTTAACAATTGACATTGTCGCAAAGCAGCTATACACAATCAAAAGAATTATTTAAGGTTATATCAAATGTGAATGTGTATGAATCAAAATGATAAGATTGTCCCATAACGACGGCGACAGTTGCAAGGAGAAACTCCCTGAGATGTCAATAGGAAGAAACCTCGAGAGGAACCAGACTCAACAGGGAACCCATCCTCATTTGGGTGATAACGGATAGCAGGGATTGATCTGCATTTATACTGTGTGTTAGGAGGCTGGAAGTTCAGTATAACAGGAGATGTGTTTAGGTTAATACGGAGTCCAGTTCGTTATTGGAGGCTCAGGTAGACTGTAGGAAACTCCAACACAGTTTGCATTTACAACACAAAAAAAATGGCTTTTTTGATTAATGTACAGCAAATTTTAACTATTCATATTTGACTCATGTTACAGCAGCTACTGTATGAATGGCAATGGCACAAAAATCCAGCAAAGTGTATTTACTGTACTGCTTGTAATGTGTAAATAAGGATACAAGTGTAATGTGACACACTGTGATGGTCTGACATCCTGTCCAAGGTGTTTCTGCCTTAATCACATTTGAATTCGATGGGAAACAGAGTATGAAACCCAGTGTCAGAGGGTAAACGATGCATGATGAATGCATTCCATGAGCTGCTGGAGATACACAGTGAAGTGTATGACATGTTCCAAAATCCAATCGGACATCGTGTAGTGTGAGCAGTGTCTTGATTGGATATACATATCACAAGCCTAGTTAGCACTGTCTGTTCATGTCTATCTGCTGCTATGCTATCATCAGTATTGGTTGGTTGGTTGCCTGGTAACCAATATTCACTCGCTGGAGTGATTGACCGCCTTGTAAGGTACATAATGAAGGCTGCAATATCTGAGCAGTGGTCCTCTTCGTTTGAAGTTTCAGCTTACAAAACTGTTCAAACTGAACACTGACAGCTTGTTAACATTTTCAAAACCGAGATGAACTGAGGCATCATTGGCATTTAGGTTTAGACGATAGTGCAGCGTGCACATCTGAGCATGAGATATCGTTAGGGTTGTCACCTTCAAAGGTAAGAATAAAAAAAAAAGCCTACCAATCTCTCTTTACCCCATAACAACATTGTCACGTACAACGAATTTTCCTTCTTCTATGAATTTAAAGTGGTATTATTTAATTCATATCTACAGTAATTGACAAAAGTGGATTATTGAATAAAATCCTAACCGCATGGCCGCCAAGACCTTTGAAAAAAATAAAGGCTATTTCTTTTTTACATACCCCATTTTATGAATATAAACATTTAGATGTTTTACCTCCTCAATTGTCATATGCATAGAGGAAAAAGATGCAAAAATTATTAAATATATCTACATTTATGTAAAATCTTTGGAACTAAATACTCAAAAATATACCTCAGCCATAGAGTAATTTCCATAGATATACAGTACTATATCACATGCCTGTACCTGCTCTTCCACTCATATTTCGAATTTCGAATGTAAGCCTGACTGAAGAAGGAGAAAAATCAATGTCACACTTATTATAAAAGCAAATGATAGACCCAAGCATGAATCCACCCACAACCGCAGGAAGAGAGAGAACGAGGGGGGGAAAAAGCAGCTAAATGGTGAGACATGTCCCCCACATTAGGCTAAAATACAGTGGCTGGGATGGGTGAATATCTGGTATTCAAATGTCAGTTTGTCCATTAGCCAAGGCCTTAGTGAAACTCTGGCTTGACCTTTTCGTGGCTCCACCTGTCACACCATTCATTATGATCACACAGTGAGCGAGGGAAGTGAATACTAATGACAAGTGAACAACGGGAGAGCTGACAGCAAGCTTTCATTACTCACAAGTACATTCAGAAATGATCACTGTGAAGCTTAGATTCATAATGCTTCATGGCAGCGCTTAGAATTCTCTGTGTTTGCTTTGTATGCACCCTAATAGAGGCCTGTTAATGATAACGTAATTAATAGAGCTTGATAATTAATTCCTTGTGATAAACATGCAACAGGAAATGTATTGCATGAGTTTAATAATTCTATCTAGTAGCAATGGATTTGATCCAGAACACACGTGAAGTAAAAGATTAGCTAATGAATAATAAGAAAAAAAAATACAACAGATAATTAATAAACAGCTCTTTCATACAAGTATAATTATTAAAATACAAATATGGGCTGTTTCACCATCACTGACAAGCAAAATCAACACACAGAAGGGTGGAGGTCAGAAATAGTCCATTATATAAAAAAAAAGAAATGCAAGTAAAAAAAAAAAAAAAAGCATGAGATCATCTAATCATTTTTATTATTCATTGTTATTATACAGTATAATTTGTTGTGTCATTTTATTATTGGTCTGCCTTGTTTAGTGTGAAGCATGAGTATTTTTTTTATTATTGCACATCAAAAACAAGATGAAATAAGGATAGCTGAATATATAACGTCACACATAAACACTGTCAATGATTTGCCTGACATTTTAGTAGATGAGACGTGTGCTTTTAAACTGACACAACAGTTGTCTTTCTTAAAAAAATGAAGGATCGGTCAAAATGTAATGCTTGTCACTTGCCAAAAACAGGACACACCACCTCAGTGAGCAGTGATGTTTCAGATGTTTAATCGTGTAAAGGTGTGGGTGTGTGTGCAAGAAAGAAAATGTCTAAAATGTGTAGTCAATGTTGCTTTCACCCAGGTGTTAATAGACAGCTGTTATCATAATGCCATCTGACAAACAAATGCTCCGTTTGTCTGCTTGATAAACCAGTTTTAATATTTATGGAGAATCATAAATGTTTGAACAGTTATAATGTCAAAATGACATTTTAAAATCGTTACTGTATGTAAAGTAGAACACCTCGAAAAACGGAAAAAAGCCTTTAATTTCCTGATACTTATGTCTTCTGTATATGTGGAAACAATTTTAAATTTGGTACTTTTGATCATGCAACATTTGGATGAGCAAAAGTATTGGAACAAATAATCCTACAGAAAAAATTAAGTAAATAACACTTATATTTAGGCATTTGGCTTACATCCTTATCCAGAGTGACTTACATTTTTATCTCATTACACATCTGAGCAGTTGAGGGTTAAGGGCCTTGCTCAAGGGCCCAACATTGGCAGTTGTGGGGTTTGAACCTGGGACCTCCCAAACCGTAGTCCAGTGCCTTAACCCCTGAGCTACACTTAGTTTTCTTAAAATGTTCCATATTGGCAATAACTGCATCAAACCAATGACCCAATGACTTTGGTAGTCATCTTTATTGATGCTTTCTATATTTGTACTACTGTACAGCTTCTTTCGGTTAATGTGTGTATGAGGGTCTCCTCTCAATCTTCCCTTCAGGAAGTGAAATGAATGTTCAGATACTGTAGTAGATGGTCTGCTGATTGACTTATCCAGTCTAAAATATTTTCAAATTTAAGTGCTTATTTGTGTTGGCAGTGTGTTTTTGGGTCATTGTCTTACTACATGATGAAGTTCCTCCCAACTGTATTGAATGCATTTCGCTGTAAATTGGCTGTATCCATTGTCCTGCTGCCATCATGAGTCTCATCATCAATAAAGATTAGTGAACCTGTTCCAGAAGCAGCCATGCAAACCCCAGCCGTGACACACCCTCCACCGTGATTTGAGTGATGAGCTTGTATGTTTTGGATCATGAGCACATCTTATGTTTCTTCATACTTGGGACTTTTCATAACTTTGGTAGAGATTAATCTTTGTTCTAAAATTGTTGACTCTGTTCTTTTCTCTGAGTGATTACATCCTGTTGTATGGCCTCTTTCATCTTCTGTTAAGCTCATTTTTTAATAGTGGGTTGTGGTATCAACTTCACCTCTCACCCTGCTGAGATTATTGATTTCTTTTTCTGTATTCCTTTCCTGACTTGCTTAATGTTGGGTTTATGTACATCAATGGTTTCCTTCTTTTTTTGACATTCCAAATTGTTATGTCCATGTTATGCTCGATGCTTGATTTTCACTCTTTGCTTCAAAATGGCTTCGGGATACTAGCCTGGCTGTTCCAATTCTTTTGGAAATAACTGTAGCTGTGTTAGGTATTCAGGTTGAATGCAGTTCACTAGGCTAGCACAGTGTTATTCTTGTGCAAAAATCCTTTGTGCCCTCATATTTTATTTTCACGTCCTCAAAAACTCTTGCAGACACTCAAACCCTCTCCCTGCATGCTCAAATCTTACTCGCACGTGCTCAAACTTATTCTCATGCACACAAACCTCTCTCCTTCTCTCTTGAGCAAGCTCAATATTAATATCAATAACAATGCTGTGCTCGCTCAACTTGTGGCATCGTTATAATTGCGCCATAATTCCAGCCAGTTGAAGACTAAAGGAGGGAACATGCCATTGACCTGTTTCTGATTGGCTCCTTTCCTCATCCCTTTAGTGCACATGTGCGACATCATCACATTACGTTGCAGGTTTTGGAAATTACAATTAACACAATAAGTAGTTAATGAGTAACATGTACAGTATATATGTAAGTTAAGGTTATTCATATCAGTTACACACCTGCATTACCTGGTGATGGTGAAGATGAGGTTTCCCAGAAGTATTCCAATACATTACATTACTATAATAATAACAACTATAATAATAACTATAATAGCTTTAAATACAGTGATTATATTCATCTTTCTCCCTTTTTCCTCAACGTCCATGCGTATGCGTAGTGCACAATTTGAAAATAGTACAGCAGTGCTAGTCCTGTGTACATGTTTTATCAGCTCAAGTTTTTATCTCACTTTACTCACAGAAGATTAGTTTCTGCTAGTACTCCAGGGGCAAACAGTTTTATCTAAGGGTTTGAGGAAAAGTGCTTCCCACCTGTATATTACAGTGTGAGGATTTATAAAGCACTACAGTGTTGATGCCGGTGATGCATTTTACAGTCATCATTATGTATGAGTTTCATCTCTAGAACATTTTCTTTACACAGAGATCAGAAGTTCCTCAATTATAAAAGCATATTCATGAAACTTTAGACAAAAAGGAGAGAAAGTTTCCCGTAATTATTGTAACCTAAAATATTAATACGGACTAGTTTTTGTGCCATGCACAAGTTTAATGGTGTCTTCAACAGCACACACACACACACACACACGCACACACACACACACACACACACGCACCATTAAACACACAGTGAAAAACGAAATATAAATTATTGTCTAAACACATATTTGCATTTGATACTATTTTTGAAATTTATTTAAGAAGCATTTGTAGTACTGTATACTACTGTAAGTATACAGTATAAGATTTTGCAATAAAACTTTTGATAACTGTACATTTTATAGTTTGAAGTATGTATTTAATTTAAAGGGAATAATGAACTCCATGAAATTTACCTTATGCTGATTTTAAATAATAATAATAATAAAAATAAAAAAAAAATTATAATAATAATAATAATAATAATAATAATAATACAGAAAATATTAATAATAAGAAGAATTTAATAACTGAAAATGGCTTATTTTATATGGCTAGCTTATTCAGTTACAAAGACATGAGTCTATATGTTGCCTGTGATATATGTGCATGTGTGAGGTTCGAGGGGGTGTGGCTTGGGCCCCCCTGCAGCCACCCTTCTTCACAGAGAATGGAAAGAGTTTTCACTTCAAAGCCAATAACACTCCTGTGATTTGTTTACTCATATCAGACCAGCCATGGGTGCTAGAGCTTTTCTTCTAGGATGGTTTACAAGAGAAGGCTTTAAGCTCATAGGATGTCAAATGTCGTGTGCATTGCAAAAGCTGAGGGTTTTTTTGTGTGGTTTTTATCACTCCATTATAGTGAGAGAAAAAAAACATTTGAGTGATGGAATCAATAGGGTGATTTTTTGCTGTTTTTTTTTTTTTTTTTGAAAGGATGAATTATTTTAATAGACATGTTTTTTACCAAAGTAGTTGAGTTTGAGTTGAATAGTTGAAGCCTTGTCTCTTTCTCCGATTTGACCAAAAATGAATCAGATTTGACTCGGGAGCATTGTGGTTCGGCACAGGTTCCTATTAGATCCTCACAACTCAGAAACCGTGCTTTTTGTGCATAGGTCAAGCTCATTCCATTGGGTTAGACCCAGCCAAAGGTTTTGTGAGGGCTACATGTAAAGTTTATGCTGAAAACTTGCATAAACTCGCTGAAATGGAATTGTGGGAAAACCAAAAATCAGGCAGATTCTTAAAAAATTAATATTGAACCATTTCTTTGCTCCTAAATGTGGTTTCTCACATGCACACTGAAGGGGAAACAGGGAACAATGAAAGGAGCCAATCAGGAACAGGTTGTCCCTCTTCTCCTCTCTGATTGTAATTGTGGCACAATATAACTACAGTGGAACCTTGGATTGCAAGCATAATTAATTCCGGAAGTGTGCTTGTATATTGAAGCGAATTTCCCCCATAGGAAATAATGAAAACTCAGACAATTCGTTCCACAACCCAAAAATATTCATATAAAAATGATTTGTTCAAAATATGAAGTGAAAATAAAACAAATGAACCTGCACTTTACCTTGAATCGTAGCTGTAGTGATTGAGACCAGAGAGAGGAGAGGAGGAAGGGTGAGAAGGGGGCTGCTGTGTAGAACAACTTTCACACACATATCCGCGTGCACACAAACACACACGCACACTCATACACACACAAGTTTACCGATAGAGACTCTCACTTAACCAGGCGTGCACGCACATACACATACAGACACGTGGACACACACACACACATACACACTAGCTTGCAGACAAGGGGAGGAAGGCGGCTGCTGTATAAATCAACTTTCACACACACACCAGTTTACCAAATAGAGACTCCCCCTCTACAGTAAGTGTGTGTAGGACAAAATTTTTGCTTGTCTTGCGGAACGCTCGCAGACTGTGTAACTCGCAATCCGAGGTTCCACTGTATTTTTAACAATATAACAACATTGGTAAGCTATTATAAATAGATAGATTACATTAATCTTTCCTTACATTTGCTGTATGAGTATTTTAAAAAAGAAAATAATCAGATAAAAAGAAATAATCTGCTAAATCTAACACTACTCTGACAGGTTTAATCACTATTTAGTCAACTGCAACCTGTTACATATGAATGGTGACAGACCTGGATTGATTTGTGTTTATTTTCTAATTCAGTCCATAATCATTAGCTGATAAGTTAAATTAGATGTGTTCAATGAGGTTGAATATTAAACTCTGCACTGAAAATCCTTTGGAACTGGCACACTAGGTTTGATTTATTATCCACTTGCAGCTGTTACTTCCAAAAGTTCGGAGGGCTTTATAAAACTGAATTTAATTTGTATCCGATGTAAACATGCACATATGGACAGATACTCAGCTCTGTGATTTTATGTTATAAAGGTTGTTATAGTGGGAGTTGATGTAGGTGGAGGTGATTGTGAAATCAGTTCATAGTGTCAAACTCCACTGTAACACGACAGTTGCTAAACTAAAGTTCGACAAAGTGAGCAGTTCAACACCAGGTATTAGCCTTGTTCGAAAAATATTCAAACAAATTATACCATCTTCTAAAGTCCTTCATCTGGTGTTTGCACACATTACTGTTAAAACACAACTATTAAATGTAATGTTAAAACTAATGCTGTTTTTCCACAGAGAGTTGGTCTGACTGGTCTGAATGGTCCCATTGTGACTCATCCGGATCTCAGATTCGTCTTCGTCACTGTGACGTTCTGTTTCCTACTGGGAATCAGTGTTCTGGAAATAGCAGCGAAGTCCGTGCCTGCCTGTCTGATTCCAACTTTATCCCAGGTGGACACACGCATATGCACACACGCACACACACATACTGTATGCACATTATAGTAATACCTTGGGACCAGACTCAGCAGAGTTAGGACACATGCACAGAGTCAATTTAGTTTCATTTATATAGCATCTCTTTATAAAAAAAAAATTATTAGTTATAATGATATAAAGGACAAATTCAAGAAAGTCAAATTATTAACGATCAAAGATTAGGATTCTAGAACTGTGAAACTTCTCCTTCTTTTTCTTCGTCTTCTTCTTCTTTGTCTGTCGGCTGTCCACAGTATATTTTCTAAAGTGTCCAAAATTAGAAGCTCCTGTCACTTTTAGCAAATCATGCTCTAGGCATATCTAACTATAGTATGCTTTGACACAAAAAAAACAGTTTTATGT
Source organism: Clariallabes teugelsi (assembly GCA_030014215.1). Classification (NCBI taxonomy): domain Eukaryota; kingdom Metazoa; phylum Chordata; class Actinopteri; order Siluriformes; family Clariidae; genus Clariallabes; species Clariallabes teugelsi. The sequence goes on along the minus strand of JAQMYG010000019.1, from coordinate 13,859,471 downwards.
TCTGTATCTAAGCACTCTGTTCTGCCCTTCAACCACTGTTGGAGTTTATGATACCTACATTCACAGGAATTATGTGACAGCACAGAAGGGCCCCTAGTTGCCCTAGTTAGGATATTATCTCAGACAGAAGAAGGCTATTATTAATGCCTGCTGGGTCTGTACACCAAAGACTTATCCAGGTAACTATAGCAGATGGCACACAGTGTTTGTACCAGTCTGCAGAAAAAGCATTTGATCCAGCCAAACATGTCTTCTCATTTGCATGAGCAGCACCAGTGCTTTTATGTTTCTGATTGACAGTCTTGCTTATGGTTCTGCACACAGAGAAAAAGCAAATGGTTAAACTACACTGGTTCTTAAGAAACCCACCCAGGTAGTCTGATTTTTTTTTTAAAAAGATCTTTGTCAAAAAACATGACTGAACCCTCAAGTTGAAGGAGATTCCCAACGAACTCGCATTACAGAATTAAAAGACATGGCTGTAACTATGGATATACAGCAACACTGACGATCAAGCAGAGGCTTCAAAAAGCAGACGCACATAATACACATTTCCTGTATTGACTCCAGAGCACACAGACTCCCAAGTTGTCTTCATATTGACAGGCAGTAATGTACGTCCAACCAAATAATCAATCTTAGTGGCGCAGGGCTAATTAGTGACTCGTCCCAGTTGCCTAATCGAACACAGGCATTACAGTAATGGGGTTTACGATCCATTTGCATTTAGAAACAAGCAGGAAAGCTGGGATACGTCACATATGACTGTTTGTATAGACTTGACAAATGGTATTTTATGTATTTTTTAGGTTTCACTACTTTATTAAAGATAGGTTTCCGTATTCCATGATTTATAGGTAATATATACTGTATTTGATCAAATAAAACAAATAGTTTTATGCTAAGGAGGGACATGGTGGCCAGTGTTGGGGGACGTTACTTTTTAAAGTAACTAATTACATTACAAAATTACTGTCTTTAAAAAGTAATCAGTTACATTACAGCATTACTTTCTGATAAAAGTAACAAGTTAGAGTATAGGGTATATAGGGTATATATTATATATAGTGGATGACAAAGTACATACATTAAATCCTGTACTTGAGTAAAAGTAGAGATATCGCAGGTAAAATATCACTCAAGTAAAAGTAGAAGTTTTTACTTCTAAAAAATACTTGAGAAAATGTACTTACCTTCAGATTTACTTAAGTATCAATAATACTGAGCTTGAACTACCTCACTGTAGCTTTTATGTCATAGAGTCTCTCTCTCTCTCTCTCTCTCTCTCTCTCTCCCTCTCCCTCTCTCTCTCTGTCACTTCCAAAGTGTGTTTTTGTCACTGTCTGCTCCCATCACCACTTCGGTTCAATTCAAACACCTGCTCTATTGAGCGTTTTAAAGAGAAAGACAAATCAATATTATGCATGCCATGTAGTGAAGTAGAAAGCACAGATATGTGTTGGAGGATGTAGTGGAGTAAAAGTAACAAAGTGGTTAATTCGCTTTCATCTCTGGTATACAGTATATACCACCCAGCCAAGAACTAGAACAAGTAATGCCACAGTAAATATACTTATATTCTTAGTCTTATATTCTTTAGTTTTTCTAAAGAAAACTTTATATTTTCAGATTTATATTTCCATATACCTTGCATATTGAAGGACATTCACTCACTCGCTCATTGTCTATACCACTATATCCTGTATAGAGGTCGCAGGGGGGCCTGGAGCCTATTCCAGGAGACTTCAGGCATGAGGCGGGTACACATTTGATGGGTTGCACACTCGTTCACACACTATTGGCAATTTGAGAATGACAGTTAGCATAATCTGCATGTCTTTGGACTGTGGGAGGAACCGGGAGGAAGCCCACCAAGCACAGGGAGAACGTGCAGACTCCATGTACACTACGTATACAGATCAGAGGCGGGAATCAAACCCAAACCCTGGAGGTGCAAGGTGCAAAAAATCAAAGTTATACGATTTTTTGTCCAGAAAAAAGTCCAGCCATTGTAAATATAACAAGAATGTTTTGCACCACATTGATGTAAACAGGCAGCCAAGAAGAGTGGTCTGGAATGTACTGTACATGCAAGAACAACGACAATTTCACTGTACTAGTCATTTGGCCGCTAGACACTGTTGAGTGAGTGTGTGTACTGTGTGGCTGTCACATTCACAATGACTGAGTAGAGCAACAAATCTGCATCAAATTTTACATTAAGCTTTAACATTATTTAACTTTAACTTTAACTTATTCAGATGAAAACTTGAGAAACTAATTCTCTAAGTAGTTTTGTCTTCCTCAGGTTGTTCCCTGAACAACTAGAAACAAATCATGTCTTGAAGGACTCAATTTCCAAAATTGACAAACTTCTTGAATTGCCAATTGCACCTGGCATTTTTATCTAGTATACTCATTTGAAGCTGATATTAAAGAGCACTGGATGAGAGGGTCTGTTGTGAGGTGCTGTTGATTTGCTTCACACTTGAGTTTGAATGACATTTCCGCACCTTCCCTAACAAATTGAATTGAGGAGGCAAACACAGATGTCCCCAAAACAAGAGAACCAGATGATGCAACTGTTAAGACACCAAGCATATAGACTCAACCCTAATCCAACAACCATACAAACCGAGCTACAGTAACAGCTTTTAGCACTGCTTTTTCTCTGTTAATATGTGTGAGCGTGCGAATATGCAGATGAGGCTTATCAATCCAAGTACTCTGTGATGAGATGAGTTTGGCACCCTTCCATTACAATTCATTACCGGAGCCTGTGGAAGCACTCCATTACAAAATTTCATTTCTTATAATTATGCCTGGCACTCATCATCACAAGCAAGTTAGGTGTCAGCTTTATTATTAGCTGTTTGTCTCTCTTATCAGCCTAACACTTGTGTTGTTTTTCTTCTTCTCCTCAGAGATCTCTGTAGCACACTCAAGTCATACGGAGAGACGCTGTGGAGGTAATGATTTATGCAGTGTGATACACACTTCTATTATATACCAGATGGACAAGTCAGAATGGTTTTATTTTATCGCAGCCTTTTACATGTGAAATATCGAGGCTCAGAGTGCAACCCAGAAGAAAACACTTGCCAACTCTGTGCAAATAGTACTATGTAAGACAAAAACAGTACAACGTAAGACATGCTGATTCTTTTTCCCCACACAACCCTGAAACCAGAGCTGAAGAGAATTGTTTTTGGCAAGAAGAAAGTTATATTTCAAGAATGTTACTCATCATGCAGCACCGGTTTTTACACTACAACAGTCTGCCATAACATGACCACATGCCTAATATTAAGTAGGTCCCCCCTTTTTGCCACTAAAACAGTAATGCACTATCTGTTCAGACACCTTTCAATCGAAACCAGCATTAACTTTTTGTCAGTAATTTGAGCTATCATAGCCCTTTTTTTGGATCAGACTACATGGGCCAGCCTTCGCTCCCCATGTGCATCACGCCTTGGCTGCTCATGACTTTGTTACCGGTCCACTATTTTTCCTCCCGTGAATTACTTTTGGTAGGTCCTGACCATTGTAGATGGGGAACAGCTGTGGTTTGGTGTCTGACCCAGTTGTCCAGCCATCACATTTTAGACCCTAACACAGTAGCTACATTTACAATATCTGATTACAGTGGCACTTTGAAACAGGTGGGATATATTAGTCAGTGAAAATTTTGTCCTTGAATTTGATTTACTGAAGACAGAAATGAATGGGCAAACATACTGTAAGGATTTGAGTGATTTTGACAAAAGCCAAATTGTGATGGCTAGACTACATGGTCAGAGCAACTCCATAACTGAAGCTCTTGTGGGATATTTCTGGTCCTGGTTATGTAACATAATGCTAAAATGTAGTGAAGTAGAAAGTACAGATATTTCTTGTAGGATGTAGTGGGATCCACTAATTAAACTATTTAGATACATGAAAACCGTATTCAAGTACAGTAATGAATGAACATACTTATTTACGTTACACCTCTGTTAGCAGGATACTGTTGGAAAACTCTTACAAATAAATTCCTTATTATCCCTAAAACAGATACTGATAAGTAGATAAAATACATCATCCATCAATTATATGTTTGTGTGCTTCCAAGCATCTAAATAAAAAGTGTGTAGTCCTATATCCAAACAAATAACCTTTAAAAAGCTCACCATTTCTAGTTTCATAATGATTAAAAATAATTAGAGCCATTTTCTACTAAAAAATTTACTAGATTATTTAATCTCAGAGAAATCATTAGTTTGGGAACGGTTACAAGGCCATTTTTATTTATTTATTTATTTATTTATTTATTTATTTACTTACTTAATTCATTCATTCACAATAGTACTACAGTGAGATGGATTTGGGAATTGCAAGGCTTAAAGACATATGCCTAATTCCCATGAGTGGGTGTTCTAGCAAATTTCGTCCAAGGTCAGACCATTCCTCCGAGATATATATAAAAAAAAACAAGAGCTACATCTAATCTATATTAAGTATGGCTTTCATGAAAGGGTGGTTAGGAAGAAGCCGCCTCCCTCCAAAAACAGTATGGAACCCCTATTGTTTGCATCTGAGCAAACCTCTAGGTTCTGGATGTTTGAAATTCTGAATAAGGTGGAGACGTTTGGTTACCATGCAGAACATGGTAAGACAACAATGAACTCCATTTATATCTATTTATATCAGTTGAGGCATGCAACAGAACAATGATGTCAAGCACACCAGCAAATTGACATCCGAATGGCTAAAGAAAAAAAACAAGGTGTTGGTTGATAGTAATGTGCATAGGTCTTAAAAGGAGATAAAATAGAGGTGTGTAACGGGATGCCACCAAAATCATATTTGTGTTGTTTATTTCGTATCTGTAGTGTTGTCAATGTTCTTTTAATTATTATTTATTTATGACTTTCGGGACATTAAATATTTCTGGGTTTATTTACTCTTTCACCTGCTCTGTTTCTTTGCACAGATTTCAACGTTTTCCACATGATTGCTGTGGGCTTGAGCAGCTCCATTCTAGGCTGTTTGGTCACTCTACTCGTCTACACCTACTGTCAAAGATATCAACAGCAATCCCATGATGCAACAGTGATCCATCCCATTTCTGCTGCACCTCTTAACACCAGCATCACCAACCACATCAACAAACTGGACAAATATGATACAGTGGAAGCCATTAAGGTCAGTATGGCTCTCTGTTGCTCAGAGATAATGTGATACATCATTAGTCTAGTACCAGGAATTGTTTTGATTCCATTACATATCCTGAATACCCAGGTCGCACAGCATTTACTTCATGTAATGCCTTGTCTCTGGATCAAAATTGCTTGTGTTTCGCATCTTCTATCTTTCTTTTCTTCAAATATTCAGGCAGAAGATTTCACTCACTTCTCATGTAAATGTATGATAGTTGCATGCAGAAGTAAAAGACAGGATGCAAATTTGCTCAGCATGTATTTTGTCAGTGTGAAGACAATTATAGTCAAAGACTGTAAAACACAATTTACTGACATTTGCATATCTACTGTATATATAGGGTCTGTATATATATATAACTAGTTAAGGTCTAAACACAGAAAAGGTGCACACATTAAGAGAACAAACACATGACAGAGATGGAGACAAATGTAGAAAGAAAAAAAACGTTGGACAAGGAACAAATGCCCTAAAATATTAAGCATGCTAAAAAGGCCAATTTGTGACAATTACTAAGACTTGAATTGTATGTATGACCATGGTCACTGTTTTTTTTTTCCTTCTTCTTCTTCTTTCACTCTCCAGACTCATTCTTTATACACTTTGATGTATAGCGATTCCCAGAAAACAAAATTCAATTCCTGGGACTTCAGAAAAACCCTGATTACATTCTTTCCGGAAAGAATCAAATCCTGTGTATTACTTAGTATTATCTATGTGGTCTTTGCTAGAGCCTACTGGAATGACTTATACATAAAAAAATAAGTGCTTTCAAAACCGAAAGGCAGTAGCTGACCAAACTTCATTTCAAAGAGTAGCAGATGAAAAGACTAATAGGGTAAAAATGCATAGTATATGAAAACAATACAAAGTGTATAAAAACTGCAACAAAAAAAAATTACTGTATAAAAGCATTAAAAAACTTAAAGAAAGGCTTACCATAGCTTTTCAGAAACAGATTTTACAGTTTAGTCAAAGCCACAGAAAGTTGCACTGCTCTTGCCTGCTCTGTTGCCCCGAATATGACTTTTATTGGCAAGCCTACAAAAAGTACAATATTTGTGTAGAACAAATCAAGAAGAACACACATTTTGCATTTTAGTGGATAGAGATATTTGTTTAAGGAAAATTATTTGTTTAAATATTATATTTTTGTATAATATAAGAGTTTGTATAACTACAGTCCTTGGTAACTAATTTATTCTGTAGGTAACTAATAGATTTTTGGACCCAATTCTAGATTATAACAGTTAGAACCAGTATGTTTTTTGTGTCTTGATCACTTAATGTATACATTGCCTTCTCAACACAGTCAACACAACAATTACTAAGTCATTAGGCTTGGGTCTCGGCAAATTAACATACTCCTTCTTATAAGTTCTGTCTCCATTGTGAAATTGCTTAGAGGATTTCATAACTATGGCTAATTATATTATACTGCAGAGTGCAGCACCCTGACAGTCACTTACAATATTAAGCAGCGTTACAGTTGTTTAGAATGAGTTTGACAGACTGTAAGGATAGAAAAATTGGGTAGAATGTATTAAGTTGTCATATATTGAATTTTCATTAAAAGAATGACAGTGATATAATGTCCACTGAGTCCACTGTTAAAAACTTAGTTTTTTCCTAACACTCAGTTTAAACTAGGTAGTACTTAGTAGTAAGTGATGTATTACATGACGTAAAAATAGTTTTTGTTAAAGAGATTTATTTTTTTCAAACAAATTTAATAAAAGATTTTTTTTTTTTTTTTTTAAATCTGACACTTTATTATATGTTAATAGTATTATTTTTGTTCATTTGCCTGCCAGCATCTGAGCAGGCATATGGGTAGAAATGACTTATTTGCAGTAAAAAAATAAATAAATAATAATAATAGTAATAATAATAATTTTATATATGTGTGTGTGTGTGTGTGTGTGTGATACAGGGCTTATCATGTTTAGTTAAACAAACTAAAGAAATGAATAGAAGCTAAAAGTTACTTCTTGATCTATTTACCAAGATCTTATGCATTTTATTTCATATAGTTTTATAATATACACCAATCAGCCATAACATTACAGCACAAACCATTATGCTAAATATGGTAAGCTCCCTTTGTGCCGGACCCTGTGTGTGGCAGACTGCATTGGCTCCTCAGTGGGATCAGACCAGATACAGTAGGCTGGTCTTTGCTCCCCACAGGCCTAAATGAGTCTTGGGTGCCCATGATCCTGTCTCCAGTTAACTGATCTTAATGTATTAATGTTGCATAGTGCTAATGTTGATGACTGATCAGAGTATAGTACATATAATATATGGACATCTATCAGATTTTTAAATCAAGTAAAGATCAGTTGTAGATGGTAAATGGAAAGAGAATTTAATTGAACAATTTGCCATCGAAAATGGAAAGAAAATCTGAAGCCACGATAGATTTGGTCTGGTCCTAAATTGGTGAAATAACACTTTGGGGTTCCTTGTTTTGTTTTGTTTTTTGTTTTATGTTGTTGTTGTTTTTTTTGATAGACTGAATATATAATATTTCTTGACTCTTAGACTGCAATACTATAAATGTTAAAATCATAAAATATGTCTATTTCTGTTTGTCCATACTCAAGTCACTGCATGCTTGTAAGTAAGCAGCTTTGAGTAAGGCTTAAGCTCTGTCCTCTTCTAAATCATACCATCATATAACCCCAAAAAGCTTGTTTCTTGCTCTTTTAGTCTATGTCTCATTATGTATATGTCTGAATTTCCTTTATAAACCTCACTAATACCACAGTTATTAAAGTAATCATTAAGACACAAACTTTGTTTTTTTCTATATTCAGAAATAAAAATCTCAATTACTAGATGACTCGCAAATTCATGAACTTGTCATTTATATTCTCTTGCAGAAGCAAAGAGATTTCCCAAAATGTTGAAAATTGTTTAAAAATGTATTTTTTACTAAGTATCAGGTTTTAAATTATGAAGCAAAAAAAACAAACATTTGTTTATCTTTTCCTGAACACTCTGTCTTTTTCATTAGCATCCCTGTGGTTAAATAAACATCTCGAGTCTAACATCATCTTTATTTTTATTCAAATTGCAAATTGCAGAATTTAATTATATTAATGCTTAATATAATAAACAATTGTACATTTTTGAAACAAATAAAAAATGCAAAAATGTTTACAAAAATATCAGACATTATCTGGCAAAGATTCCTTTTATGTATTATTATTATTATTTTTATTTTTATTATTATTTTTATTATTATTACTACCCTTTATTATTTTAATTCATTGAGCTTGCCTCAATGAATGAAAATTCTAAACAAATATATTGTTGGACTACATACAGTATGTGACATGTATACTGTACATACAGTAGAGTTCTGCTTGCTAGTGGACCCATGTGTAAGTATCCAAATCAAAGGTTGTTTTTACAGGATTAGTACAGATTTAGCCTTGATTTCGCTCTGCTCCCTTCCTCTTCGCAGCCTGACGTTTCTGTACTCTTGCCTTTGGATGACCACAGCATGCGCCAGGCTTTATCCACTAACACTGGCGTGACCCGACGCTTGGAGATTTTCTACTAACTCTCAATCAGCATATGTCCTCTCCTGCGTCTGTCCTTCCCCTGTGATTCTCTCGTTCTCTGGCAGGTGTGCTCATGCATTTGTTCTTCAGGTTTTTTCCATCTTTCATCTCATTCCAAGGCTCAGTGTAGCCGAGGCTTGTGAAAAAGCAGAGTGTAACATTTTTTCCTGTTCTTGTCAAAGCTGTTGTGAAATGGCCACATCAGTTGTTTGTTTTGTTGCTTGTTCTTTCACTTTTTTCTTATTATACTGATCACGCATAAAACAGGTGTCTGATCCAAGATTCTTTTTTTTATTTATTATTTCTTTGATTGACTAGTAGTTGAGTGTTTTTCTGTTCTCTTTATAGAAATAGACATCATAGACAATAATAGACAATAGTCCTAAACCAATACATATATTTAGATTTTTTTTATGTTGGAAATTATAACAAATGACTCATATGGTTACACATGGGTCTGAAGTTTCTTAATTTGGGCAGACCATCCTCATTTCCATGTAATTTTCATGTCAGAGGTCAAAATGCAGAGGTTAATTAAAAATTCATATCTAAAAAAAAACAGATAATGATTTTAAAAAGCTAGAAAAAGGCAAAGAGAAATTGAGAACATGAAATTGAAATTAAAAAATATGGACACATGAAGTAAAAATGATACTAAGCAACTATAGAGCTCTTGCTTGTAACTTTCATAGGATCTGATGTAAAACTAAACAATCATTTTATCTGGCAATCTGTGCAGTTTTACAGTACTGGACTGTTTTTGTCCATGGGATATCACAGCATACGGGTTCACAAACTATTTTTATCAGTTTCCCACTGACAGAAAAAACAGAGATTGCAGCCATCCAGCTGGGATACAAGGCTTATCCTTGTCAAAGATGGAACCATGTTGGTGATCTCTGAAGCTTGTATGGTGACCATTTTATTTGAGGCAGCAAAATCATTTAATAAATCTTTGGTACATTTAACACATTTGTTGTAATTCTTTTGGCTTCTCCTGTTAAGGAGTTGGCTCAGCAGACCATCCAATCTGCACATTTAACTTTGTGCAGGTTTTGTGCTGGGTTCCATTCCTGACGGGTACTTCCCATTTCGGTACGGGATTAGGGCCACCAATGATACCCTGTACCCATCGGCTGTGATTGGGAATTGGATGGAAATCGAACCAGACCTTCCTCATGGCAGGCAAGAAGCCTACCACTGAGCTAGCAATGGCTGTTAAATTTAACACAGAAAAGAATCAATATACATAATGTTCTTGTGTTGAGTTTGATTATTTAGCGTACATGCCGGAGATAAATTGGGCCAGGCATGTGGTTATGTTTTCATTCAAATTATTAAGATTCCCATGGTATTTAATTTAGTTTAGCATTTGCTACATGTTTGTCTATAGTTTTGTATAGTACAGTTATTTTTTTATCTATAGGTTTTTTTTATATATATTATTAATCAGATGCACATATTGTATGCAGCTGGCAACACAGTGGCTTAGTGGTTAGCACTGTCACTGTGCACATCCAGGTCATGGGTTCAATTCCCACATCAGGTCTACAGTATGTGCATTGAGTTTGCATGTTCTCCCCATGCTTGGTGGGTTTCCTCCGCATTCTCTGGTTTTCTCCCAGTCCAAAGACATGCAGATTAGGCTAATTGGCATTCTCAGATTGCCTACCACGGTCATACAAAATGAGAATAAATACAATGGTCACCACTGGCCTCCACGGAGCCTGGTTGGACTAATGAGGTTCCTATGGATGGATGGATGGACTAAGAAGCTAAATACATGCGTGTGAGTGCATGCGCAGTGCTAACACAGCTAGTGTAAAAGGTAAATGGCCAGGTAGGTTGAAAAAATAGATCAGAAACTGATTTGTTTATTAATATAATTTAAACGACACTGATATCCTGCTTAGTCAGATACAATTTTCCAGAAACCCTTTTCCAGAGTGACTTACATTTGATTTTATCTTGTTATACATTTTAACAGTTTACGGTTAGGGGCCTTACTCAAGGGCCCAACAGTGGCAACTCAGTAGTGCTGGGGTTTAAACCCGGCATCTTCTGATCAGTAGTCAGTCCAATGCCTCAACTACTAAGCTGGACACATCACCATATCCTAAATCTGACTGGACGCTGTCCTCAAAAGTCTTGTAAAGAACAGCTGGAGCCTAATAAAAATATTTAAGCGGTAATATTTAATGACTTAAGTTTCTCAACATGCACAATTAACTGGTATTTCGTTGTGTGTTCAGTAAAATCCATGTAGGTGATTTATTTATCCACTGATTCTTCATTTTTGTTTTGGCAGTATTACTCCGGCAGGCATGATTGCCAGAAAAAAATGGCAAACATTTTGATTGTGGATTACATTGCTGCAAGAGCTCTATAAGGACTAGAGAACCAGTGAACTAGAAGAAGTTGAAAAACCATGTAAGCAAGCAAATAAGGCAACAAGAGAATTTGGAGAAACAAGGAACTATAAGCATTAGGGAAAGTAATGAACCAGAAGGAGCATAAAAAACAAGATAACTTTAATAACTAAGAAAACCATAAAACTCAAATAAAAAGGCTTATAGGGGAATCAAGATGGAAAACTACAGAACAAGAGTTCTGGGCAAGCAAGTATACCAGGGAATCAAAGAAACTAGCAGAATTACAGCAAAATTCAAGACTGAGAAGATGTGTGGACTAGAAAAACAAGGCAACTTAGAAAAGTAAAGAAGCAAGAAACCTATGAGGGTTAGGAAACAAGATCACTACAAAGATTAAGAAAACTGAGGAAAAGGAAGACTAGTAGACAAAAAGACTAGGAGGATTAAGGGAACAAGTGTACTCGGCAAACAAAGAAACAAGGGGAAATGTTACTAGGATAATTGGCGATACAATACATTGTAATACATTAAAGAAGTATGGATAAATATAAGACGTAGGAAGTATAGGCAAAAAGTGGACATTCAAGCAACTGGAAAATAAGGAAACTACTGTAGAAGTACTATGGAAACCGCGCTAAGATGATTAGGATGGGAGATGGAGTAATAAAGAAGTAAACAGACTAGAGAAACAACATAAAGAGCAGCAAAGAATAAGAAAACCTAGGAGGACTATAATGAGGATGGCTAAAAATGAAATAAAACTTGGTTGACTATAGAAACAAGTAAGAGGGGGTTGGGGATACAACATAAATTGTGAACCAGAAAGACTACAAAAATATGTCAATTTTCTAGAATTCAGATATTTTTCTTCATTGGAACTTGAGGCCACGGTCTGTTTTATGCCTTCACAAGAAATTTCATTATAAGTCCCGGTCGACTTGAACACTCCCTAGTTCTTTTATTTCCTTAGTCCTCATAGTTTCATACATTCCCTCCAAACTATCACAAAGTCTTTTTAGAAATGGTTCTGTAATTGATCATTCTTAAAATTCCCAGCATTCTGTTAAGAACATTAACAAGTCAAGTCAACATAGTTCTGACATTGTCTTCCAAATGCTTCATATTTGATCTCCATCAAAAATGGTACTGTCTCTTCCTAAGTGGTTGCTAAGTGACTACGACCATAATTTAAAGTGTGCAAGATAAGACCAGCGTTTGTATAACGTATATCTGATTCATGACTCTACTCATTAATAGGCCTGCTCACCTTTCACCAGTGTACTTGATGCATTTGTCTTTTATTTATCCTTTATTACAGCATATTATACTCTTTGCTTTTAGTGTTTGCCTATAGTGATTTGAGAATGTCTTTTAATCTGGAAGTGATAAAGATAAGATAAGTTTTGCTTAATGCAGTTCACTCTCGTTTACAGGCTTTCAACAAGAACAACTTGATCCTGGAGGAAAGAAATAAATACTTTAACCCTCAATTAACTGGAAAAACCTACACCAACGCCTATTTCACGGACGTCAACACCTACGATGACTATTAATCCCAGTGTTATATGACCAGCACTGCTTAATTTGCAATTCAACCACCGTGAACGATTCATGGAGCCTTCTTAATTTCCTCATGGCTTGCATTGCTGTATGATGTTTTATGTGGGACCATTTTAACATCACACGTCAGTAAACCCCCATCAAACCATCATCAACTCTAACAAGGACATTGTGTTCTTCTGGTGTGTGGACATTACTGCGCAACTCCGAACAGCAAAAGGATATCTCCAAGATGGAGAACTGTTTAAAAAAAAAAAAAAAATTTGAAATGGGATCCGATCCCTATGTAAACTCTCCAAGAAAGACCTTGTTGCTTTTTGCATGATTTTCATCTTTTTATTTCATTCTTTTGCATTGCATGGTTGATCGCGCTCCAGCAGACCAGGTCGTGTCCTCGATGACCAGATTGACCCTTGACAGCTTTGTCTGCTGTGCTGAATCAGCAGCAATCCCGTGCCTCCCACATTGGTGCCCAGAATATTTGCCTACCTAAAAAAAGAAAGAAAAAAAAAAAGTAGATACTGTACATTGGTGTCTGGCAAATAGGTTTATCCATTCAAGCTAATACCAGTGATGGGAATATTACCTGTGGGTTATTTTTTTTTGTCTTGTACAGAACATTCATCATAAATTGTACATCTGTGTAGCTTTTGTAGACCAAACTCTTATAAAGCTTGTTGTTTCGTCCCACTATAATTCCTTAACTTTTAAAAGAAAATTTAACATTTAAACTCAAACACACTAACACCTTTTTATAACTGTAATCCTTTGCTAATTTGAATACTAAGATCATATTTATGTTGAGACGTTTAGAATAAGTGCATCGTACAGTAAGCTCACATTTTCTAAAAGGGACATTAATGTTTTTCTCCATCATCTGAAAGGTAATAACATTCCTTGATTTCATGATGATAACCATATTGATGCTGTATTTTCCAGAAAATAAGATGCTTTTTTGTTCTTTCTTAAATTCTATGTATTTTATAAAAGATTGCAGTTTGTTCAGATTTTTTTTTAAACTGTAATTTAATTGTAATCTGCCTATTTGTTTGTGTATTTATCCAAGCCCTGCCACTGTAGTTCTTACAGAAGACTGTAATCCTGTTTGGTTAAACAATCCTTATTTCGCTTATTGGTACATAACTGAAGCTAAACACTAGAAGGCTACTAAAATATAATTCACTCTTATTCCTCAGTTGACTCATAAAGGTGTTTACGGAGAGAATAAATTTTTTTAACTAAGCAGACAGAATTTAGAAGTGTGTGGACACTCAAACAACTTATTGTCTGGAAAATATGGTAATTCAGTAATCAGTGGGATATCTGTTGTGTTCGATTTCTACTAATTATTTTTGCTTTTTTTTACATGCAAAATTCTGTTTGCTGGTTTTAATGTGCATAAATTAAATCAGCTTCATACAGTTCTTTGTTTGGGTGAGTCGGTGTTTGAGTAAACCTCGGTGAAGCTCCGGGCCATAATGGATGGTATTTCTTACAGAGTTGGGATGCATGAAGGATACTTTGCGGTAACGTCGATCCTGTTTTGTTTGACATCGTTATGCACAGGAGCACTGTTCTCCGCCAACCTTCAACCTGATGGGCTGATGTGTTTAGAGGGTAATCGAGTGTGTGCAATTAATCAACTCCCACAGCATGTGAGCAGCATCGAAGTGCTGATATGGCCGATTCCGGTGCAGGTTCAACAGGCGAGGGAATCGATCAGAGTTTACCTTGAGCTGACGTTCGCTGGAACTGAAATTACTGTCGCCGTCCCTCAGGGTCTCACTGTATTTGGGAAGGTGTTAGTGTCAGTCATGTGCTATAGAGAAGGATGTGCGTTCTGCTCCATTTACACCAATGTGACAGTATGCAAACATTCTCTCAAAGGACTTCCATACAACCTGAAGTTGACCTTCTTTCAAGATATAATTTGTTTCCAGTTGATACAACTGGATACACACACAACGTGAACGATGAAAGGTTCATTTACCATGTGAATATATACAGTATATATATATATATATGCTGATCAGCTATAACATTAAATTCACTGAGAAGTGAAGTAAACAACATTGGGATATATAAGGCAGCAATTAAACAGCGTGGTCTCAAAGTAATTGTGTTGTACTCAGGAAAAATGGGCAAGTGTAATGATCTGAGTAATTCTGACATGAGCTGAATTGTGATGGCAAGAGAAGTGGTTCCCGACCTTATCCCGGGGGAATTATTCCCCCTACTTCAATTAAGAAAAGCCTGTTAATTAGTTGATTAATAAAATCAGGTATGCTGAGAGCAGAGACACTACTAAAATGTGCAGGGCTGATGTTCCTCCGGGACCGGACTTGAAAACCACTGGTCTAGAAAACTGGGTTCATCTCCAAACTTAGGACATCTCCCAAAAAAGCATGTCTTGTGGGTGTTTCTTGTATGTGGGGGTTGGTACTTACAAACAGAAGTTTAAAGAAGGACAACCAGAAAACTGGAAACAGGGTCCAAGGCTCATTAAATGCTAGCCTATCTGGTCTCATCCCACAGAAGAGCTGCTACAAGTCAGAATGCCCAAGATGACCCATATTCACTACTGTGCATCCAACTGCCATGTGAGAATTAGAATTGGACTAATGGCACTAATAGATTGCAGCCTTTCTTTTACATTACATAGACGGCTGAATACATTCCATATTGCTTATCTGGGGAAGAGATGATATTGAAAGAATTTAAGCTGATAGAGACATCATGATGCCCTGCGCAATGTTCTACCTGGGAAACCTTAAATTCATGTGCATGTCCCATTACATGAATAGATGGCCTATCACACCCTGAATTGGCACCCTGTCCAGGGTGTACCCCGCCTCATGCCCTACGTAAGTCTCCTGGGATAGGCTCCAGGCCCCCCGCGACCCTGTATACAGGATTAAGCGGTATAGACGATGAGTGAGTGAGAGTGAGTGAGTTCCATTTATCAAAAATTTGCTGCAGACCAAGTATTCTCCTTTTACCGCAAGTTTATTCCCTAATGTCACAATCCTCTTTCCACCCTGACACACTGCAGAAACTATGCAGGAATGGTTTGATAAATGTAGAGTTCCAAATTTCTAAGATCTCAATTCGATCTAATGGGATGTGCTGAACAAACAAGCTTGATCCTTTTACGTCCCACCGCATAATTTACAGGATGTAAAGCATCTGTTAACATCTTGGTGCCAGATGTCATGGAGGTATAATAAACTAAGCTGTCATTAGGTCATTCTGTGCCAAGAATTAAACATTTAATTTAATAGGAATTTGTTCTAAATAATGTGAATAAAGTGTAATAAAGTGAAAATATAGAAGATTATTTATTTTACTATTATGTATTTATTGTGTATTATGTATTCTCACTCACTCACTCGCTCATCGTCTAAACCACTTAATACCGGGCCAAGGGGGCCTACTAGCTTGACAGGGTCCCACTCCATGGCAGGGCACTCACATACACTCACTCACACACTCATTCACACACTACAGGCACTAACGCCAATTAGCCTAATCTGCATGTTTTTGAACTGTGGGAAGAAACCGGAGTACCCAAAGGAAACCCGCCAAGAACAGGAAAACATTAGAAATCCAGTCTAAACATTTACACACGATATGTACACCATGTGCCTGTAATTAGGTATCCAGTATATCAGTAATATTTATTCATTGCTTGATTCATTCATTTGTATATGTTCACCAACAGTATTATCATGATCAGGGTCATGGTGAATCCGGAGTGTATTCTGGGAGCACTAGATGCCAAGCAACGACATGGTCAGGATTTACAGCACACAATACACCTCTATCATAGAAATGTCATTGCTGTATTTGATTTACAAGGACAGTGTACAATAAGTTTTAGGCAGATTTTTTTTTTTCTCTTTAGACGTACTATCTGTCTTATTAAAAAGGCAGCTTGACTATGAAGCACTATTTTTTCAAATAAACTTGGGACAGCATAACTAAGATATAATAGCTTGTATTCATCAAGGTTACAAACCAACACACACAGGTTTGAGCATCTGTAATGATACAAAAATAAATTGATGCCCATTTTATGAAATATTCACTCACTCACTCGTTGTCTCTCTCGCTGTATCCTTTATACAGAACCACAGGGGGCCAGGAGCCTATTCAAGGAGACCCAGACACATGCTCATTCACACATTCCGGGCAATTTGGGAACACCAATTAGCCCAATCTGCATGTCTTTAGACTTGTGAGGAAACGAAGAGAGCATGCAAACTCCATGCACAAAGACCCAAGTCCAAAATCGAACCTTCGATCCAGGAGGTCCAAAGTGACAGTGCTAAACACTAAGCCACTGTTCCACCTATTGTTTTATGAAACAATTGAAAAATATGAATTAATAAGTGGTGAATTAAAGTTGTTTCATCTGGAATAAGCTCCCTTATTTATACGTCATATGCAAATGTAAATCGTAAAAAAAAATCTCTGCTCTCTCGGCTGAGTTACTGTATGTGATTAGTTTTGCAGGCTCTTTCTGTGTCCACATGGGTTTCCTCCAACTTCCCAAAATACACTGGTTTCTGGTTGGATTGGCTATGCTGAATTATCCCAAGGTTTATAATATTGAATGTATGTGTGTGTGTGTGTGTGTGTGTGTGTGTGTGTGTGTGTGTGTGTGTGTGTGTGTTCGAGCCTGATGCCCAGGGTTTCTGGGATTGGCTCCAAATCCACTCCAGCCCTGGCCAGGATAAAGCAGTCCCTGAAGATGAATGAATGAATGAATGAATGAATCATGGATGATAAATTCAACACACACCAATTTACACCCTTTCACATCAAAATTACATGAAACATGAACCACTACAAAGAAACACACAAAGAACTAAATACAGAAGGTGAATTAATTTCAGTGTAGACAAGCTACAGGTGTCCGAGGCTGCAAATGAAGGTGATTATTTTTTTTGGTATGTCATCACTATACAGGAAAAAAGCCCATAATCAGGTCAAAAACAGTTTCATCGTTTTCCAACTTCCCCTGAGGCTAGATCAGTGATCTCTATTTATAGTTGTTCCTATTCCTTTTAAAACTAGATTAGAATTAATTAAAGCATATTTAATTAAAGCATTCTATAAATCTACTGTATAAATATGGCCATGGCTCCCGTCTTGAAACAAATCCTCACTTCAATCTAAATTAACTACTGAAATTAATTTTTCATGAAGAAAAAAAAATTCAATGATGTCCAAGTGTCCTTGAATATCTCATGTTCATGCAGTTACAGTACACGGAGCCTTTGGTACAAAAAAGGCACTTACTTTTCAATTAAAATTCAATCCACATCCATGCACTATAATTTATTTATAAATATCAGTTTGATGCTATTCAAGCTACATTACTTACATTTTAATATTCCACAAAACAAAATAAATATTATTAAATACTGTACTTGCTCTACTTGCGATGATATTAATTTTAACTGCAGATTATTTTTAACACATATTCCACAGTGTTAGCACTATGTGTTACAATTGGACTTTTCTCTCATGCAGTAAGTACATCTGAAGTTGTACTAGGTAATATAAGCTTTTTTTTTTTTTTTTTTAAATAGCACCCAGGTCTTGGCAAGGTTTCAAGACTAACACTGTTGAGCTGACCCTGAGGCTGCCACTAAATCTGCTCCAGGGATGCTGAATCATGACTGACTGCTTCCTAACAAGCTGGGATTTATGTACAATGAATTTTAATGTTCTGTAATAAGTTACTACAACTGATTAATTATAGCTCAAATAACAGTGGCTTTACCCAAAAAGTTTACCCAAACCCAAGCCACTGAATGCAGTGCTGGTCCCAAGCCCGGATAAAATGGGAGGGTTGCATCAGTGAGGGCATCCGGTGTGAAAACCTGTGCCAAGTTGTGTGCGGATCAACTGGTCTGCTGTGGCGACCCCTCGATGGAAGCAACCAAAAATTTCCTACCTAAACCACAATTATGTATTTCCTTATGGTTATATCCTAAAGGGGAACATCTTTCTCTGTTCAAATCTTTGCTTTTTACCCTAACCCCCGCAGTGCAGTTGTGAATTGGAAACGTGGGTAAAAATTGTAGTCACACTTATTTCCATGGTACATTTAAAAAACTACATTCAAAAACATCTGAAGCATTCTAAAGGCAAAAAAGTGACTTGCACTCAGGCAAGTTAACCAGACCAATTAACCTGGTGGATTTTGTGATTATTTAATCAGCACACACCTGGTTTAAAGTGTACACAATTCAAATTCAAATTCTATTTGTCACATACACAGTCATACACAGTACGATAAGTGGTGAAATGCTTAGATGACCGCCCGTGACCTTCAAATAAAAAAGGTTCAAATAAAAAATAAATTAATTAATTCATTCATTCATTCATTTTCTATACCACTTTATCCTTGTATTCAGGGTCGCGGGGGCCTGGAGCCTATCCCAGGAAGCTTAGGGGACGAGGCAGGGTACACCCTGGACAGGGTGCCAATCCATCGCAGGAAAAAAAATAAATTATGGAATAAAATAAGAAATAGAATATAGGGAAACGTAGCTATAGAAAAACATAGCTATTGATAATAGAACAAAATGATATAAATATATAAAATATAAAAACCTAGCTATACAATATTGGAAACTACTAACTAAATCTTGCAACAGTAGGTAAAGGTTGGTTGGTATTGTATGATTCACAATGCAGAAAAGAGAGGAGAGCAGCTGCCTGCCAAAACTCATATTCAAAACCAGTCATGAAAGCAAGAAACCATACCTGATAACATTAAGTCAACTTAAACAGTACTTTGTTTTCTTAGTATTTCCTCGGAAAATCTACAAAGATAACTAGCTTCAGACACAAGGCTAATTCCCAAATCCATTTCTTGAAAACAACAACAACAACAAAAAAACATGTTCACCTCATGTTAATTACACTGACTGCTAACTGTCGGTCACCAGCTCTGCTAGTCATGGTTAGTTACTGTATGTGTTGGTAAAACAAAATAACTAGTAAACAAATCATAATCTGTAAATAAAAGGTGTATGTGGAACTGTTGTATAAAAGCAATGTCACACTGTCAAGGCAAGGTCATACTGTTGTATTGAATATCAGCATGGCTTGGATGCCCTCGTGCCTTTACGGATGCATCATAGCCATGCTGGTATTCTGTGCAACAGCACTCCCTCTTGAACGATATTGCTTAATTATTTGATTAATGAGACCTTGTGACACTTTGGATCCCCCAACCATAACAGGTTTATTGTCACGATATGGATAGATGTTTATAGATGATAGATTTCAACCGTCCCATCTAATATCTGCACTCACAGTTCATTTTATATAGTTTAGGCATCATGATACCACAGATGTTATATGTCAAAACATCTGACACCTGCTGTGTGTTTTTTTTAAGTCAGTCGAGTTTGAAGCAACATATGAAACAGTTGTGACCAGAAGCAAATATTTTCTCTAACACACATTATAATAAGTACATAAAGATATTCATTTAAGGATGACATAAATATGAATGGTTAAAAGTGCAATGTACTGTACAGCCTATGAAGACTTCATTAGCATTTGTGCTATATATAACTTCTCTTCCTTCCATTTACAATGTGAACTCTAATACTCATGGCACTTTGATATCAATAAAATAGCAGTCTATATCTACTTATGCATATTCCATGAGTAAACAGCATACATTGCAGTAAGATAATGTAAACACAAAAGAAATCAATCTGGCTCTGTTGATTGTTGTGTACAAGGTCAAAATTGCCTAATGTCTTTTCAACGTTGCCTCAAGACTTGCTCTAGTTAGTGGGTATAAAAGGGATGCATCACAAGTTCAAACGGGCACTTAAATAGTCCAACTCTTATTAATTATATGTGATCTTTTACATGTCTATAACTCACTCACTCTCACTCACTCATCCTCTATACCGCTTTATCCTGTATACAGGGTCACAGGGGGCCCTGGAGCCTATCTTAGGAGACACCCTGGACAATGTGCCAATCCATCGCAGGGCAACACACATACACTAATTTACACATTACGGGTGATTTGGGAATGCCAATTAGACTAATCTGCATGTCTTTGGACTCTGGAAGGAAACCCAGCAAGTGCGGGGAGAACATGCAAAGTCCATGCACACGGAGATGTGAATCGACCCTGGCTGGGAATCAAACATGGACCCTGGAGGTGCAAGGCGACAGTTGTTGTTTAGCAGTTTTGTTTTGGTAATAAACTCCTATTTGTGTTGCTTACTGCCATCTCTTATCCATTTTTGACTGAATATTTTACAGTGCGTGAAACAGCCCACAACACCTCCTCCCCCTAAAAGCAAAGGTTACAGCATGTGTCGAATGTGAAAAATAAATAAATAAATGAACTAAAGATTACCCAATCAGAAAATGCTATCTTTATCGCATCATCAGACTGTGATTTGTCAGAACCGTGCCTAGGG
>JAQMYG010000019.1:13798360-13823229 GCA_030014215.1 Clariallabes teugelsi | reverse complement strand
ATTGGGGGACTTTTAACGAGTACGAGTACTTTAGAAAATGTGGTATCGAGGCCGATACCCGATACCGGTATCGGTATTGGTGCATCCCTAGTTACCAACCACCCTTGTGCCCCTTACTGGAAGAGGAGGTTAATGTTCCATCTGCTTTATCTGACGTTGGCTTACAAAAAGCAAGCGGATTGGACCTCATGTCCATTAAGCCCTCTTCAGATCAACCCACAGATTTTCAATCGGATTCAGGTCTAGCCTCTGGGCCATTCCAATTTATTTTTTTCTGGTGAAGGCATTATTTTGTTCATCGTCATGCAGAAAATTAAAGCTCCTCTTCATCTTCAGCTTTCTAGCAGAAACCTGAAGGGTCTGTCTCAACATTGACAGGTTTTTTTTTAAAGGCCCCAGTTTCAGTTGAAGAAAAACAGACCCGACGCATTATGCTGCCACCAACATGCTTCACTGTGGGTATGCTGTTCTTTTGGTGATATGCAGTGTTGTTTTTGCACCATACCTTTTGGAATTATGGCCTACAAGTTCCACCTTGTTTTCATCAGACCATACCACATTTTCCCACATGCTTTTAGAAGACTTCAAATGTGTTTTTGCTAAATTTACCTGAGCTTGGAAGTTTTCTTGACCTCTCCTACCTCATAACCCATACATTTGAAGACTACAGTATGAGAGATTGTTGTCACTTGTACTACACAACCAGTATTTTCCAGAAATTCCTGCACCTCCTTTAATGTTACTGTAGGCCTCTTCTCAGCCTCCCTGACCAGTTTTCTTTTCGTCTTTTCATCAATTTTGGAGGGACGTCCAGTTCTTGGAAATATCACTGTCGCACCATATTTTCTCTGCTTGATGATGACTGTCTTCACTATGTTACATGGTATATCTATTACGTATCTGCAATGGAAGCTCTTTTGTAACCTTTACCTGACTGATGATTGCAGGTGTGTCCTGTCTCCTATTTAATATGTTTAATATGAGTTTGAATGTGATTGCTTAATTCTGAACACGACCATCTCCCCAGTTATAAGAGTGTGTGCACACATACAGTACTGTATGTAACCACATAATATTAGTTTGTTATCCCCCCCACAAAAGAATTGAACATAGTGGCTTGTAATGGGAATGTTCAGTAGCTGATTTATGCTGAACAAATCCACACTGACACCAGAAGGTATAATAACAGTTGCTGTGGCAGTGCTTTGGAGCCATGTTAGTTATTAAAATGTTACCACACACAATGCGATCACAGAGACCATGCCTATCTTGTGTCTTTATTCAGACAGCAATTAATGAACATTTCTTCTCTTCAACACAGTCTTATATGCGGTAGTTTTATTAACAGTAACATTTTACACAAAGTATTTTTGCTGCTTATTAATTTTCCTTGACAGTTGGTAGAATGGTACTGTATATGGAACTGTCTAACTGTTGAAAAAATAATTCTTGTGTATCACTTATCAAAACATACCTCCCACCTCCACTTCTTGCACATCATTTTCTGACATTTCATTGAGCAGGGGTATATTTTTGTGCATATGTGGTGCTCTGAATTAGCTGTCACCTGAATGACATCTTATCTATAGTGTGGCATCACTGGCTGATCAACTGCTAAAAAATGAACAAAATGTTCCAGGGAGCTCCTTCAGCCTTCTCATCTCAAATAAATAAGCTGAAAAGTTCAGCAGAAGAATAGTTGTTATTCAAAAGAGCATAATAAAGCTTTTTGAGCCACACAAAAAGGACACGCATTTCTTCGCCCATCTTTACAGTAGCTCTGATAACGGCACCCAATGTGGTACCCAATTCATGTGTGTTAAAATGATTCCTTATGCTTCCATAATAATTCTTTCACATGTTGAGTCCTGGAATCTATCTGTGCCATCAGGGAAAGGGGAAACTGCATTGATGGGATAACCTGGTCATTCAGTACATTCAAGTCACCAAGAGACATCATTTTACAGGCATAAAACACTGCTAAGTCAGACCTAGACCTGACCAATGGAAGCAACCCTAGCTCATAACAGTGACCTCCAGAGCTTCCGTTCTTACCCTGACATACCCATCACTCTGGAATAGGGTCAATCTTTACTAATAAGACTTTTTCTCTTTCTCTTAGTGGCTAGCACGGTTGCCTTGCACATCCAGGGTTGTGGTTCGATTCCTGCCTCATGTCTGTGTGTATGGAGTTTGCATGCTAGCGTTTGTAAACCCAAGTTTGTTCGTTTTTTCCCCCACATTTCATGTGTGAAGTTGATGATTAGAACAATCCTTCCAGGGTTTAATATTGTGTTGAAGGGTTCTTACCTTAAGTCCAGTAATTCCAATTGTTTTCACAGCTTGTTCCATGCTAGTTTGCTGTTGCAGGCTTGTTGATCCCTATGAAAGTGTGTGAAAGTGTAATTGTGCAAAGAGTCCTTATATATTGTGTATAACTGAGATCAGGTGTGTATTATTAGTAGTTTGGTGAACTTGAGCATGAAGGCTGGGAGATTAAGTCGTTATAACCATATTTTTTATAGCTGTACTGGGTTCATGCAAATTCCAATGCATGTATGACAGCTTGCACCATAAACAAACTGGTGATCGTGTACCCACTATAGTCTCTGATTATTGCTCTTGGATGATTGGTGTCCTGTTATTGTCAACTGCTTCAAAATTGTATGTTATGTTCTGAGACACATTTTTCCTCTCACCACAGTGAAGTGGATATTTGAATTATTATTTGCATTCCTGTCAGATCTAATCTTGTCTTTTTTCTGAATTCTCTCATCAAGAACTGCCACTCACTGGATTTAAAAAAATTTTTTTTTACAACATTCAGTGTAAACTGTGGAGACTGTATGAAAATTCCATGAAATCACCAATTTAAAAAAAAAAAAAAAAAAAAAACTCAAACCAGCTTGTTTGGAACAAAGACATATGACAAAGTCAAAGTCACAGATATGCCTTTTCCCCATTCTGATTTTTACTGTGAAAAATACCTAAGTTCTTGAGCTGTATGTTCATGATTTTGTCATTGCACTGCTGCCATATGATTGACAGCTTGGATAATTCCTATATTATCCAAGCTGTATATACAGTACCTCCATACCTGACCAAGGGTACAGTATAGATGATGGGGTTGAAGAGTGTGTTTTTAAATGATCTTGGCATAATTCAATTTCAAACATTGTAAAAATGCACTTGATATCAAAATAAATCACACACCAAAACACAATTCAAATAAGTACAGTAAGCTAATATTTGTAAAAAAAAAAAAAAAAAAAAAAAATCTTTTACAAGAATCATCAGGCATGAGCCATGCATTAAAGTCTACACTTTCGAATTTGAGAAGGTTAATCCATACTGACACGTTTTCCCCCACAAAGCAAATTAAGGACCATTAAACTATTGTGGAAGAATAGACCAAAATAAAAAGCAGCAAAGCAGATGTGTGTAAGATTTAAAACTGACGAGTGCACCACTAGATCGTTCCGCTGTGCTTTGACACGCTTGTCAGTCACCGATCGATCGGAAGAGACGAAAACATACGCACATGATGGAGTGTCGGAATGTTCTATAGTTTAGAAGTAAAGGAGATATTTAAGTCCTACATTCGCACGCCATTCACACGGCCACGGTTATTTGACGTGGCTCCCTCTGTAAGTCAAACACCCTGATAAGCGTATACTGTATCACATGCATCTGCCAATACAGTACATCAAACAGCCTGAGCCATTTGCATGTTCTATAGGAATCCAGGAAGACAAAGAAGGAAAGTTTTATAGACATCTACTATAGAGGAATTATTCAAGGGAACAATGAGGTAGAGAGGAAGGAAGTATGTGAAAGTTAAAACATTAGAAATACTAACAATACATTTGCAATCAACAGCTATTTGTTCAATTCACACATCTCATGACTGGATTTCATTTAAAAAATTTAATGTAAAATTGAAATTGTGAGGAAAATCGTTGCAGGTGAAGAAAAGTGCACTAAAGGATGCATAAAGCTGCGATGCATTACCTAAGTAAGTCTTGTGACATTTACACTAGAATCAGCATCCAGCTACAATACTCATAACACCACATGTTCTGCAAACATGGCCATCAAGTACTTCCCATCACACGTGGTCCCTATTATCTGATTACTGATCAATCATTCCGGAAATCATCACACACAACAATCAGCCATAACATTACAGCACAAAACATTATGCCCAGAATTGTGTGGGTCCCCTTTATGACTCCTGGGCAACTCTGTACCCTCAGGGCATGACTCCACACTTTGGGGTGGGGGGGAGCGGGGGTGCTGGGGTGTCAGGCAAAAGGACGTTGCTAGGGTTTCGTGGATCAGATTTGTTTGTCTGGTGCATCCCATGAATGCTCAATCAGATTGGGATCTGAGGAGTTTGGAAGCAGGGTTGGCTCCATGAGTGGGAGACTGTGGTGCAATGGATGTTCTGATGCCTTTCTATTATGGCCAGCATTGACCTTTTTTTTTGTGCAGCATTAGCTTTCCTGTAGGATTAGACCAGATGGGCTGGCTTTTGGACCCCACAAGCATGGGTAAGCCTTGAGTGCCTATAATACTTCACTAGTTTGCTGGTCTATAATTGATAATTGATGCTAATGTATAAATGTTATGTTGTGTTAATGTTATGGCTGATCTGTGTACATAATGTGTTCCATCATCAAGCCTTGTAATCTTGTCCTAGGTTCTCTGGTTTGGATCATAATTCATGTTTTCTTTATTCTGATTTTTGCTTTGCCATTTAATTTATTTTATTATTTTTTTGGTTTGTTTGTTTGTTTTACATTTTTTACATTGCCTGACCATGCTCTGTTCTACAACATTGTCTGTGCCTCATGTATTGGATCTTGCTGGAAGCTTCCTGAATAAAGCTGTTGTGTATCCGCCTCTTGACAGAGATCATCTTACGTTTTTAAGGGATATATAGCCACAGCTGCATCTTTATATCTCTGTGATGTTAAATAAAGCAGGCTCCTTTTGACATAAAACACACATCTACAACACATTTAAAGACAGTAAATCAGCAAGAATGCTACCTAGACTCAGATAATGTCTTTTTAAATGTATTCATTTAATTCATTTATTAGAGATGAGCATTTCTTCACAGGAATCCAAATACTCACTCATTCCCTCTGTGGTGTATTTGAGCTGTCAAAAAGACCAAAATGCACTTCTTTAATTACTAGAAATCAAATTCTGTTGACAATGATAAAGTATAATCTTATTTGCCAAATAGCCACCTTAGTGCCAAGATTTGGACATTAAAAACTCTTTTGATATCATGTGTTGATAAACGCTCTTTTGGTGAGCTTTTAACTCTCAAAACCTCTGCATACAAACATTTTGAAAAGTCTTTGGAGAACCAACTGATCTGAGAACTCTCTAGAATGTCTGACATGATATACAGAACTGTACAGTAATTAATTGTCACCTTATTTGCTTGCATAATTGATTGCATTCCAGATGATGATGTGATGACATGAATGACACATGGGCTGCTTTATTTTGAAGGACAAAAAAAACCTCCTTAATTTCCAATCATGGCACTCAGAAGCCTGTGAGCCATCACTGAGTTGCAGCTTTTCAATGAATCCATCAGTCAATGGCAAAAGCCAGCAGTTTTCTCATCTGTCTCAATGTCACATCCTGGGGGAGTGGGGGGTGCGGGGTGGGGGGCAAATTCGAAATTAAATTAATGAGCAGGCTGTTGTAACTCTTGGCTCTGAACATGGGTTAGCATCACCCTGAAGATGACCTCTCCATTTGATTGCTGACATACACCGATCAGCCATAACATTAAAAGCACTGGGAGTTGAAGTAAAGTGAATAGTCAATTCTCAAAGTAATTGTGCTAGAAGCAGGAAAAATTGACAAGAGTAAGTATCTCTCAACATTGTGTTAGAAAATCATAAAAATGGCTGGTCTTCTGGGATGTTACTGGTATGTACGTAGTAGTTAGTACCTACCAAAGGTAGTCCAAGGAAGAACAAGTGGTGAACTGGTGATTCATGGGTGTAATAATAATAATAATACATTTTATTTAACGGCGCCTTTCATGGCACTCAAGAACACCTTACATTCAAAGTACAAGAACAATGGTTTAAAAACAAAACAGACAGAAAACTGCATTACATAAAAGCCTGTCTAAACAGACAGGTTTTTAGACGATATTTAAAAACTGGGAGACTTGGACTGTTGCGGACCTCGACAGGAAGTCGGTTCCATAAAAAAAAAAAAAAGGTGTCGCATAACCAAAGGCTCGAGACCCCATAGAAACTGTCCGTGCACGTGGACGAACGAGTGTAATTGCAGAAGCAGACCTTAAATCACGCGACGGGATATGAATATTGAGAAGGTCCAAAAGATATGAAGGTGCCAAGTTGTTTAGTGCTTTGAAGGTTAAAAGTAGTATTTTAAAATCTACACTGTATTTAACAGCGAGCCAGTGCAGATTTTGCAAAACGGGAGTAATGTGTTGAAAACTAGAAGTTTTGGATATAACCCGAGCAGCAGCATTTTGTACTAACTGTAATTTATGAAGTATTTTTGAAGGAAGACCATAAAATAAAGCATTGCAATAATCAATTCTAGATGTAACAAGAGCATGCACAAGAATAGCCGTACTCTTCGGTGAAAGGGCGGGACGTAAACGGTTGATATTCCTAATATGGAAGAATGCAGAGCGTGTAACACTATTAATATGGGCTTCGAATGTATATATGGGCTTCGGGTGTACAAGGCTGCATCACAGCTTGCTGTATATGTGGATGCATAGACTGGTCACTTGGTAGTAGATACACTTCAGGATACACTATGGGAAAAATGAATGGCGGTGGAGAGAGTGTGATGCTCTGGGTAATGTTCTACTGAAAAACCCTGGTTCCTGGCTTCTTTCAGCAGGATCATGCACCCTACCACCTTGCAAAATCACTTATGAATAGTTTGAGGAATATGACAAGGAGGTTCAAGGTGTTGATTTGGCATCCAGATTTTGGTGAACTCTAGAATGGGTGAAAATTTATTAGGCAAGATTTAATGGCTATAGAACTTGTGGTATCACTGGACTCATGATAAATGAAGGATATTAAATAGGATTTCATATTTTAACTGTGTATTTTTTTCTTGATTTTAAGTATGCATGCACAAGATGGCCACCTTATCATTCATGCAGTCATTTGGAGTATTGCTTGATGCAAACCCTCATACCATAAATAGTAAAAGAAATATAGCACAGTTTATGCAGAATTGTGTCTTAAATTACATATGTATTGATTTATTTTTTTTTGTTATTGATATAAATACTTCCAGTCAACTCATAACCGTTAGTGAATGGATTTGTTTTTTAAATGAAGCCTTTCTACCAACTCAAATGCTTCTTATTTGTTCTCATTCAAAAGATTATTAAATACTTTTGAAGGTAAGGTCATTCTGTTGTCATGACAGCATGACAGTGGCAGAAAGTCTACATGCATAGCAGACAATCATTATCCAAATTACACAAAGGTTTAATGTGTTCATATTTCAAGTGGGCATAACCTGTCCACCCCGTTACATAACATTACATAACCTATAAAGACTGCATTGGAGTTCCCACATTTGGCAGAAATTATAAAGCTAAAAAATGTTCAAGATAAAATCCAATCACTTTGACTCATTACTGTTAGTCTAGTAAGAATATACCTTGGTTGAGAAGCTAGTCCATCACAAGGAACCATAAACACATGCTCATTTACACCCAAAGAAAATTTGAAAAGTTGAAAAGTGGAACATAAAAGTTGAACTTATCCTGTATTGGGTCACCAGGATACACACACACTGTGGGCAATTTGGGAACACAAATTAAGCTAACCTGCATGTCTTTGGACTGTGTGAGGAAACCGGAGTACCCAGAGAAAACCCACCAAGCATGGTGAACATGCAACCCAACATGCAAACCCAACGCAAACATAGGCAACACTCACTGAAATAGCATGAAACTTTCAAAGTAATCATATGAAAAAAGGGAGTCCATCGTTCTCTGAGTGTCAGTGTTTAGAGCAATTATGAGTCAATGCTCATCCAATGGTGTATATTAAACACTCATGTGGTGTATAATATCAAAGAAATGTTATTTATTTATATAAAAAATATATATTATTCATATAAGGTTATTGTCATTTAATGATTGGCACTTAGGTGTAAATTGTTTTAGTAACTATAGTCTTTTGGCTAAGTAACAAAAACTGCAGTAGACTTAGACTATCTTGTGCTGTATTTTGGGTGTTTTTAAAGCATTTATGTTAACATAAGTTTCCGGAACTCAGTTCCCAGCGAGCATTTCACCACAGTTATGTCATCTCATTTGCAGTTACCGAAATCTAGTTTAGGCTGATTAGTTTGTGTATAAATAGGCTTGGTCTTGTTTAAGTCTTTGTCTTGCATCAGTTTATTTCTGCAGTTTTTTTCCTGTTTGGTTGAGTTTAGTTTAGTGTATCACTGTTCTGTTTGTGATCTGGTTCTTGTTGTAGTTTATATGTTTTCTTTTTTTTAATATATTAAAAGTCTTCACATTTACAGTTATGCCATGCCTGCAGTATTAATTCGATAACAGAATGCAAGGTTTTCATCGAGGCGTAACAGATGGGTCTCCCCTAAATATATATTTTTGGATAGCTATGACAACCCCGATGATGCAATCGGACTTTGTGGGTAGTCGCCTTGCCATCTGGTGTCAAGACAGAAGTAATGCGGAGCATGCAGGAAAAAGAGAGGTGAGATCATGTATGAAGCCCTGGTGAGAGACTGGTGGGAGTGAGCAGGCAGTGCAGCAGACCTGGGCAGCAGACGCTCGCTCTCTATTAGATGTGTGCCCTTCAAGACACAGCATAAAGGTGTTCAAATGGAAACCAAGAAGTTACAGTAATTATTTCAGAACTTTCTTCGACAGCTCTGATAGTGCTGATAACTCTGTCTTGTCTCTTTAGAGCTCTGTTCTGTTTCCTCAGTTCTGATATCTATATTAGCCCCAGCTATGTCCTGTGCACTCTGCTTTATTTCCTCTTAACCCTGTAAACACTGAACTACACTCTGCATCTTCTGAGCCATGTCCAGTGCCACATGAACCACACCCTGCTTTGGCTGAGCTGTGCCTGGCATGTCTCAGGTATATATTGCACCTGTTCATGTCCATCTCCACTTAGCTCAACAGGGTCCTCTGGCACCAAGGAAGGACATATTGCTATTGTAAACCAGTTAGGTTTGAGAGCAGTGCACTACATCCATCGCATGGCTGTGAAAACACCAGAATTTTTTTCATGTTAAAAAAATTGCTCGCTCCACCAACTGGGTTCAAGGACTTTGTGTTTGCTCCACCACCCAGGTTTGAGGATGCTGTATACACTTAACTGTCCAGATTTGAGGACATTTCAGTTGCTCTGCCACCCAGGTTTGAGGATTGCAACCTCTCAGTGTCCAGCTCTAATTCTGTCCCCATGCCTGGCTCCAGTTCTGTCCCTGAGCCAATGCTTTTTTTCCTCACACTCATTTTTATGGCCATTAGGCCATAGCCACCATGCCAAGCCCCCACCTTTCCCCAATGCCCTGCACCTCAGTTTTAGAAAACCCGATGAAAGATTTTAAGGGTTGTCCTGGACCACCAGTTTGTTCAGTTCCCAGCAAGCTTTTCACCATAGTAACGGCATCTCCTTTACAGTTAGTTTGTGTCCTTTCTTTCATTTTAATGTCAATCAGATTAGAGATATAATAAGAGATTTTAGGTTGAATAAATAATTAAATAAATAGGCTAATTAATTTAGATATTTGCATGTAATTGCGAGGAACTGTTCAACATCTTGTCTTTAAACCAAGGATTGTGCATAGTCCATTAGACACAGTTTTGGCCCTGTAGGTCTTGTCCTAGTGCCTGGAAAGTTATTACAAATCCCAGTAAAAATAGAGCAAGGTTTCAGGTATGTGGGCTTTCAGTTCTGAGCCTCATATCAGGTGGTTAGAAGGTTTCAGCAAAGAAGACTGTTACACATGTGTTAGCAATGGGAGCTTAGCTGTTAACATTCTCTTTTAAAGAGCAAAAGAATGTAATGTTGTAAAAAAATAATAATAATAATAATAAATACCAGTTTTATTTTAAATACTGTAAAAACTACTTGACATGTGAAAATGACCTGCATGATTAAAATCCTTTGTATCTAAATCTGCTTATGCGGTCCATTCTGCCGAATCAAAATATGACCGTTGTAAATTATTCCTTGATGCACTTTTGAGAAAGGCCGTATAATATAACTGTGTGATATATTTACTGTATTGTTCTGAAATGAATTATACATAAAAAGAATTCATTCATAAGGCCTTGGGGAAGAGTGTGAATCACATTCCTGAAGATAGAAAAGTGAATCGAAAAAGCCATAGGTGCACAAAGCACAATGAAGGAGGGAAAAAAAAGAAAAAGTATCCGATTTCCTGCCAGAGTTTCAGGGAGCTCATCGTTATTGTGCACTGATGCCAGTCATTTACTGCTTCATTCATAGAGATAATTGCTTCTCTGGAAACCATAAGATTTACCTGTCACAAAAATGTTACAGAGTCGAGCAAAACAGAGTGTTATTTTGCTGCTGGCATGATCATGTCACAATATCAGTTCATTCCGGGTGTCAAAGATCCTTTGTCTTTTCCAGACATGACTTAATTCAGTGCGGTTTTCATCTCCTCAGGCGGTGGGGTATAAAACGTACCGGCTCAGAGTGAAACATGAGGTGACATTTTGTTGAAAGTGGGTCGAGTAAATAAGAAAAAATGTTGTATATTACTTTTTATAAGATTTAGTTTTTCAAATAAGATTTGATCAATCGTTACTAGAATAAATCCATAACATGGAGTGCTTTTTATTATTATTATTAAAAAAAATCTATAGGGATGATAATAGGAGTGTACTGTCTCAGTATCAGATGGTAGTTTTTAACAACCGTTTGCTGTGACACTGGAAATTGATTTTCATTAATCATTTTTGAACTTAATTATAGTTGACCTGATAAGTTTGGAAAGGTACGCCTCTATCTAAATTAAGCCCAAAAGCTGACAGTGCATGGCAGAGAACAAAATGGATTTTCTAGTAGACTAGGCTGGTGTTGTAACAAATATTTGATTTAAGGCATAAAAATTGTTTGCAGGTTTGAAAGTCTTGTAGTATGCAGGCGTTTCATCATGCTTAAACAGAAGTCTTGAATCACTGATGCTCTTCCTAAAACTGGTCGTCCATCCAAACTGAAGAAACAGGGAAATGGGAAGGAGATGAACCAAGAACGTTCTGGTCAATCTGACAGAAGCTTAGAGGTCCTGAGAGAATAAAGGAGATCCTGGACAAAGCATAATGGACGAAGGTAAATACCCTTATAGAAGAAGTACCAAAAGTACTCTACAAGTGCTACAGAAGTGCTCAGGCCATCTAGATGGTCATCTAATTGATTACATTAGGAAGAAATGAATTTCATCCATTCAGTTAATAATAAAGTGGTAGCATCATATTGTAGGTATTGTATTTTTTTCAGCACCACTAACTGAAAAACTTGTCACGATTGAGTTAACCATGAATGAGTCAAAGAGCAAAAACGTACCCTTTTTGGGAAAAGTCTACTCAGATGACCTCAGGACCAGTTAATTTGGTTGACTATTCAACTTACTACCCAAACACACTCATGTTCATGGTAAATTGGGTTTAAAACCAGATGTGTAACAAGATTGTGTAAAAAAGAACTGAACATTTACCCATCTATTGTTTATACTATTTATCTTTCGAGGGGCCTTGAGCCTATCCAGAAGAACTTGTTGATGCTTAATATAAAAAAGATGAAAAATGTGCATCAGATAACTGTGGATATACAGCATTTATATCAATATACCAAATTTATATGCAAATGGTTTATTGACTTTATATTCCAACCTAGGCTTCCGGAAAAGTTATGTTGAGTAAGGAGCCTATCTAATGATGTCTAAATCCTTGTTTCGACACAGAGTGATTATCATACTGTGCTTAAGTACATATCATTGTGAAATGGACACAAGCATGATAAATTGGGTTTGTTATAAGATTTCAGATATGTAAATGTCTGTGATGCACTGCAGTCAGATATGTGCAAAAGAGAAGCATACGCTGCTTGGCCAAAAAAAAGTCGCCATTTGAGAAGGATCAAATTATTGGGCTGCATCAAGCAAAGAAAAGACTAGGAAAATTAAAATGAACTGCTGGAATGTTTGAA
The DNA here is from genome assembly GCA_030014215.1 of Clariallabes teugelsi. Classification (NCBI taxonomy): domain Eukaryota; kingdom Metazoa; phylum Chordata; class Actinopteri; order Siluriformes; family Clariidae; genus Clariallabes; species Clariallabes teugelsi. The sequence continues at coordinate 13,810,963 of JAQMYG010000019.1, read as the reverse complement.
CTGGGTTAAAAACCTTTCAACACATTATGAAAACCTGGAAGAATAGTGCTGAACCGTCAACTTTGTGGAAGAAAAGGAGTCGGACAAAAATCTGGAGTGAAGATCACTTAAACACTACATGGTAAAAAAAAATCGACAATAAAAAACATAGTTTAAATCTTAAAGTAAAAGCATTTCCATATACTGTACACATAATGTGATTAAAAAAAAACTTTAAGATTAGGAGTAAACATATGTGTGACCATAAGAAAACCACTAGTTAGTAACATTCATGAAGGCTTGAATTTATCAAAATATTGGACTTTCGAGCAATGGAAAATGGATGTTGCCTGTTGAGTTAATATTGACCCTATTCCAGAGCAATTAGCATGTAATGGTAAAAACAGAAGCACAAGACGCAATCAAGCATAGTGCCCACCAGAGATGGGTATAACGCGTTACTGTAATCTAATTACTTTTCATGATAATGCAGTAATGTAATGCATTACATATTAAATGCATGTACTTTGATTACAGTTACCAATGTCAATAGCATTATGTTACTAGCGTTACAGATGTAATGTTTAAAAATTAATTAAAATGCATTTAAAAATCATGTTTTGCGTGGGAGCATCAGTTAATAAGCATGCACTTTTTGTCCAGGCAATGTATTTCAGTTGGTTATGTTTAACTTTTGAAATCTGTAGTTATGAACTTTTCCCTGCTTTCCACATGTTTTGCTAAATTTTTGCTCATTTAGATGAGATCTTTTCCTGAATCCCTTCACCTATGACACACTGCACATTACTTTATGCTCTTAAGGAGCTTCAGAAGCTAAAACAAATGTATTTATGGACATTACTACAGTAGCTCCATCATTCTGATTTGCAGAAAGCCTGTTATGCTGAAGTGCGAAAGACTTCAGCTGTTGTGGTTGTTGTTTTAAAAGCATTTGTATTCATCGAGCCTCCTTTACACCCTGCCTTGATTAATAGTCGCACTCCGAATCTGGATGTATTACAGTAGGGACTGGTGCTCACAGAGGAGTTTACCTATAACATGAGCAAGATGGAGCTTAATGATCCAGCATCTGGCTCAACTCGTGATATACAGTACAGTAAACATATTATAAAAACTCCTTATTGTGTAAGATACATCTTTACACTGCACTATTAATGTAGCTGTTAATTGTTGCTAAGGACGTGTGAGTCTTTATTTCCCTTTGCTTGTTTGTCTTTTACCAGCTTTCTTTCAGCAAACATATAGACTGGTAGCAGTTAAGGGAACAAAGCTGCCATGTCAAAGATGACTTTATTTGGCAGATAAGGTGATTAATGGAACAGACTAATAAAACAGACAGAATGAAATAAACATAATGATTAGCATAGTTCACAGCATATGCATACCTACTTGGGTTGTGTGATTTTAATTTCTATTTCCATATGAAAAAATAAAAGTCCAATTTATTTTTGCAAGTATGTAATATCACATGAGAGGGAGTGATGTTGTACTGAATATCAGCATGGCTGTGATGTGGTCCTAGGCATGAGGGCTTTTTATACAACAGTTCCACACACACAATTTATTATCAACAGATTATGATTTGTTTACTTATTTGACCAGCTATTTTTCTCTTTCATCACATTTCCTTCTGCAACTGGTAGAAATACAATTGGTGGAGCTGGTGACCATCAGTTAGCTACTGACAATAACAAGGGTGAGAATACTTTCACAGGTGATAAAGGTGCAGAGCAGAATTTGGTGGTAGTGTAACTTACTGGATGCCAACTGCCGTTAAACAAGAACAAGAAGAAATGCTTTAAAATGTTCATTGGTACTACAGTATGTGGCGAAAAATATGAGAAGAATAAATAGGTTTCTCTTCATGTCTACATTCATTCCAATTTAGAATTTCAGCTAATTTAAACTGCCAATAGGTGTCTCACCTACTGTAGGTGAAAAAGTGAATCTACAGTACCTAACCATGCTTTGTTTTTGTAAATATGCATACCCATTTATATGTTTATCAGGTAAAAAGAAACACATTTGCTAAGAACAGTGCCATGCCCTTTCATGTAATATTTGTAACTTTTTTTTTAATTTAAATCTTCAATGATCTTAATTATCATTTAGATGGAAATTTAGATTCCACATGAAACAACATACTGTAAAATTGAAAAAGTGTATTATTCTAAAAAGCTAAATTGTTAAGATATTGCAAAATGAATTTGACTTGGTTACGGACACTACAGAGTTTTTCTTTTTTAAGCTTTTACCAAAAACCAAGCCAATAGAAGGTTTTCAGTTATGATTGGCGATCTTTTCTCTTTCTATGCCTATCTCTCCTGTGGGGTGCCACAGGGTTTTATTCCTGGCCCTCTCCTCCTTCTGCTATATATGCTCCTTTTGGGGTCAATATTTACGTAGTACAATCTTTCTTCTCACTGATGATATACAAATTTGTATGCCATGCGAGGAAGTTTAAACTTAGACCTTGGGGACCTTACTTACTCCGTATGTAATTGCAGTTGTTATACATCTGAGTTATATTTGACAGAAGCTTAAAATTCGAAAAACATATTAATTATGTAGTTAAAGCAAGCTTTTTCAACTTCGCCTGCTGGCAAAGGTGAAGACTTTTTTATCACGCAGCAACACTGAAAAGACGATACATGCTTTTATTAGTTCCAGGTTGGATTACTGTGATGCACAGTAAGTTGGTGTTAATCAGTCCTATCTCTCTCACCTTCAATTATTACAAAACTCTGCTGCTCATCTCTTAACCAATACGTCCAAACGCAATCACATAACTCCTATCCTCTATTCTCTTTATTGGCTTCCGGTACATTTTAGAATCAATTTTAAATTATTGATGTTTGTTTTAACAGCCTGACATGGCCTGGCCCCATCTTATTTAACAGACCTCTTAATACCTCATAACCCTGGCAGAGTGCTCCGATCATCTGGTCAATTTCTTTTGGAAGTGCCAAGATCCAGATGCAAACAGTTTGGCGATCAGGCATTTGCGGTAGTAAGTATATTCTTAATATTGTTTTCTGCTTTCTGTTTTATTGTCTATCCATATCTATTTCTTAATCTTTTTAATTTCTTACATTTACAGGTTCATTTTATTTAAACAGCTTGTGTTGATTTCATATTTTTCTTTTTTCTTATTGTTTGTCTTCTTTATTTGTTTTGTAAGGCACTTTGGTCAACTTGTAGTTGTCAAAAAAGTGCTATCTAAATAAATGATTGATTGATTGATTGATTGAGTGATTGATTGAAAAAAAAAATTTAAGCAACCATTTTCAAAATTCAAGATTCAAAGAACTTTTTTAATCCGAGAGAGAAATTGCTTGCTTTAAGGCAAGCAAGATCGGTCACTTCCATGTTGCAAAAACCTCAGAAGTAGCTTCCTTGGCACACACATTTTCTGTATTTTATGTACATAAAAAAATAAAAATCAGCACCAATACTGTGTTTTGGCCAAAATGGTTTCAGGGTTGAATTGCAAACAGTGTAAAATAGAAATACTAAGGAGCCAAAGTGTTCTTTAAGATGATATAATGTTATAATTTTTTTTGCTGAAAGTGTTTCTGTGTGGTTTTAAATTTGAGTTTTGTTAGGCAGCTGCTCTCCCCTCTTTCCAGTACTATTGACCTTACAGACCTACTTTATCCAATGATCGGGACCGACTTAATTACAAATGTTAAGTGTGATTAACAATTGGTAGAACAGTGGGTAGGATTGCCATCACACAACTCAAAAATCATGAATTCACGTTATTATCTGTCCGTGATGTTTCCTCTAACATCAAAAAAACACGCTGGTAGGTCATTTGACCTTTAAATTGCCCCTAGGAGTGAATGTGTTGACATTGTGACCTGTGGTGAAATGACATCACATCTATGGTGTTTCAGCTGCACTGTCCACCACTACTTTAACCAGGATAAAGTGGTTATTAAAAATTATTGAATTGAAAGCACAGATTCTAAATTAGCAGGTTTATCAGTATGTTTGACATCCCGTGTTCGTGCAGCAATGAAGAGTGAAGACCTTTGAACTGGTGCATTATATCTGTGCTCAAGAAAAAAAATCACTTATAGTCAACAATGTACCTTAGAAATCTAGATTATGCAGGGATAGTACTACTGTAATAGTAATAGCAGTAACTTCATTGAACTTTAAAAGTTTTGTACTAAATGGCAATAATAAACATATTTAGCTCCTGCTGGAAGTTTTGCCTCCTAAAATCAATTCCCATTTTCCACCACTTTCTCTCTAGGTAGATTATAAGATTAATCTAAATCCATATGCAAGGCAGGAACTGAAATGGATAAACGTTTCCTTTTTAACCTTCCATTATATTTTTAATGAGATTCCAGATGAGGTATCGATTTCACACAATCGAATGCCATACAATAATGCTGCAAAACTTGAAAAGAAAACATCCTGATGTGCTTGAAGTGGGTTATTTTGTCTATTTCTATCCATTAATCCTCCAACGGTTTGTAAATGAAGGTCAGAAGAATCCCTAGCCACATTTTTAATATTCTCCCATCAAATGCCCAGTTTGACAAATGACTTCAATCTGCATTCATTAGGGTGCCATAAGATAGAAAAACTATAGGCTACGGCCTCGATATCATTAAGGGCACTTGAAAGGCCACTGCGCTTCTCTACATTCATTAATCATCATCATCATTAAGTGAGGCTTTGTCAACATGGCGGTTTGTGCTCGTAAACACAGCCTAACCTTAGAAAACTTTTACGGGACACTTAAGCACACACATCTATCAATGAGGATGATAATTAGCAGGAAATTGGAGGTTCTAGCTCAAGGCATGGCATGGTAGTATGTGCGCGAATGCACAAGCATCAGATTTCTTTTATTTTTTCCACAACATTTACAGTAAGTGTTGTAAAAATAAGCAATCCATATCTAGCATAATCGTACAGTATAATATAATAATTGAAGATTATTTTAAAACCTGATTTTCTCACACTATTACCTGATTTACTGAAGTATTTGGCACATGCAGTATTACTTGAGCAGAATAATTTAAATGATGCATGCTTGAATAAGGTATAAGTAAAAGCTTTGATGAATCTAAATCTGTTAAACATTTCACTAAAGGTTACAGAAAGTCATAACTAGAGCCTTGGGAAAAAACATGAACCATGGGTATATGTCAGAGAAATAAATGAAAATAAATGAATAAAGATTTAATTTACAACTAATTTGTAAGCAACACAAACACTGTATATTTTTTCATACAAAGAGAACTTAAATTAGTTGCTTAGTTCTTATTTGCTATGTTTATTGTTGCTTAAATCACAGTGAGGAAAAAACACTTGGGTGTAACACAGCGGCACAATGTAGCGGAGGGAGGCAGAACACAAAACACAGCATCACTCCTGATTCGGGCAATAAAGCCGTGCTGAAAGGACAGCTCGCCTTCAGCATCTCTCAAGGTTTGGACCGCCAGACAGCACAAGCTCACAGTGCACGTCTGTAAAACTGTACATGTCTGGCAGCACATAATGACTTACCCTCATCAACTCACCACCTGGATATAAAAGGATGCTGAATTCAACTACTGAGTGAGAGGTGTGCTATGCGCTCTGTTCACTTCACGCTCTGTGTGCACCGCAGATAGTGACACATCTGAAGCATCTCTGCTCCCAAGCACCCTGCTGAGACTTTGTGGCCACTCAACTTGGACTGCCACCTTCTCAGTCAACTAGCTCTCCATATCAGCAACCTGCCTTCGCCACAGCAGGGTCATTTTTCCTGGTTTGTACATGCGCTTTAAGGTCTGCTCAAAGCACTCCACCAGACAGTTGGTCTGTAGGTGGTACACATACGTTTGGATCTGCTTAACCTGCAACAGCAGACCCCTTGGGTAAGAATTAAGGTAGAACCAGCCCTTGGGTGATGTTTCTTAAGATGGCCTTCCTAAGGATTGCATTTGTGTCCTTAGAAAGGAGGATGACAAGATCAATGTCGATGTGCCCAAATGGCACACTGAAGATAAGCAAGGATAAGTGAGGTGGGACAGGCTCCTTGGGAGTGGTTCTCTGGCAGAGGAGCAACGTTGAGTTTTTCCACCTCCACTTCAGTCCTGGCCAGTGGAAACAGTAGCAGATTTTTTTGTGCACTGAGAGTTAAAGGTCTGCTAAAAGAATTATTACATCTGCCTTGCTGCATTGATCACCCACTCTGACAGAGGCAGCAGGAACCTCCCTATGAACCTAATCTCCATGACCATAAGATAAAAAAAAACTATAGGCTACGGCCTTGATATCATTAAGGGCACTTGAAAGGCCACTACGCTTCTCTGCATTCATTAATCATCATCATCGTTAAGTGAGGCTTCGTCAACATGGCGGGTTGTGCTCGTAAACGCAGCCTAACCTTAGAAAACTTTACAGGACACTTAAGCACACACATCTATCAATGAGGATGATAATTAGCAGGAAATTGGAGGTTCTCGCTCAGGTAAGGAAGAAAGGGCTGCACTGAAATGCATCCTGGGGAACAACTGATGGGCAGAGTAAGGTGACCATGCTTCAAGCTGGCAATTCATGACAGAGCATCTACAACCTGCAGTCACCTCCTGTTGGAGGTATTACTCTTGGGCAGGGTTCAGCCCTTCATATGCATCACCAGCCCATATTTTTCATTAGTGTAGCACAATATATTTGGGCAGGCAGAACATAGACTAAGAACTCCAAAAGGAAGGAAAAGTGTATTTTATTTAATTTAGAAATTAAGGTTTGCTGGTTTAGTGAAGGTGAGGAGGTGGAGGTATGGTGAAACCAGCAACAGGCTGCTCACTTGGAGAACTGGTTGACCGAGGTGGTGCCAGTCAGAGAACCGAGTGTAGAGAATTCATAGCACACTACTCACCCAGTGGTCAATTTTATACCTAGGCAGCATGTCAATGAGGATAGGTCATTAAGTGCTGCCGAAGTTTTGTAGCCCACCCTGTAAGCATGTGCTGCCTGCCTGTCCAAAACTTAAAAGATGCTGAATGGGCGCTGTCCTTTCAGCACTCCTTTGCTGCATTGTGTTTGGGCACGCCTGCTGTAGGCTGCAGTCACACTGTATTTCTGTTTAGCATTCCAAATATTCATTTGTGCATCTGTGTCCATCAAGCAAACTTTAATTTAGAAATTATAACAACAATCTGGGGCGCAGTGTTGTAGTGTGTAAAATGGGGTTATAAATTGAATTTATAGTTCTTATATCATTTTCCAAGAAGGTTTAAATATCAATTGCTCATTGAAGACAAATAATAATAAAAAGATTACTTTAGGAGACTCCAGAAGAAATTTGACGCCCTGTGCTCAGTGCATGGCCTGCGTGGGCTTTATTAAAAGGTGACTCTTTAAATAAAAAGATATTTCTTTTCTGAATCTTGGGACTGCTTAGTCAGAAATTTTATTTTATTTTAGAGCACAAGTTTTAGCTTGGGCTGCTGAAGTAAAACCAATAACAAATGTTGGCACTTCAAATAAGAGCCCATCTCACACAGTTTCCTTGTTGTGTCCAGCTGGAAACCTGTGAACCTTCCGGGCAGGGTTTCTAAATAGATTTTTAAAAAATAAAAATTTTAAAAAGATTAGTGTGCCTCGGGTTCTATCTGTATGGTAGCTGTTTAGAACACATTAGCCATTCAGGCAAAATGATTTAGTCTAAGTATTTACATCCCTAATAGGTACAAATCTATATTGTATCACTCAAGTTTATAATGGGTGTCCGCTTCAGATGTGCTTTAATCTTGCTCAAGCTGTTCAAATTTCTGTTAGTACATGACTGTAGTACGTTCTATTTTAATTGGATCAATTTATTAATATATAAACATATAAAGTAAACATATAAACATTAGAGCCTACTTTAAAACACTGACATCTTGACCAGACAGTTAGTAAGGATCTCTACATAATCAAATGTAAGTAAACGACTATCATCTTTCTTATTCCCATGACTTCTTAAGTCTTTGGTTTACATATGAGAAGATCTGGTGTTCAAGCCCCATCACCACTAAGCTGCCTCATTCAGGCCCTGGAGCAAGGCTTTCAACTGTCTCTGCTCCAGTTCTGCTGTATTATGGCTGACCCCAACTTCTTAAAAAGCTATAATACGTGAATAAATGTGCTGTAAAATTATATGGGACAAATAAAGGCTGTTATTTAAAAGGAAGTCCTGAAGGGATCTGGTCTACCCTTTATAGCAAAAATAATAATAATAATAATAATAATGCACTGCACGTTCATATCTGTATTTGTTTTTTAAATTAGAATAATGTGTTTATTTTCATGCCTCCAATATGCATGTGCCAAATGTTTCAATGTAGAAACTGTTAAATTATATTTGTTCAATCATTGCTTTAATTAGCCTTACTAATACAATTTTGAAAGCAAATGTTTCTTTATGTTTGTATTGCCATTTGAAGTCTAAGTGGTGGACACAGACAGTGCTCTCTGTTTATGTTTCACTCCAAGTGGACAGTGCTGTGTGATATCAGCTAGTGGACCACTCACCAGCATGGATGTATGTGTAATATCTGTATTAAATCATTCAAACGAGGTGATGTTTGAATAACCAATCTTAGTTTACAACCTGACAACAGTATTAGTGTAATAAATGTGTAAACTGCTATTAGCTTTAGAATGTCTATATGTAAAGTATACATACAATGAGTGATTAACATGAGTGTTACTGTTACCATGTTGTCCATGGCTATCATTAAATTATTTTATTTGTCAAACTTTTAGATGACGATGCCATGGAATTGTGCAGCCTCAAAAAAAAAAAAACAGAAAAAAAACATGACGCCTCTGGTTCTAATAATTGTTAATTACAGTGACTTTCATTCCCCAGCTTAATGCTAGTTCCACCAGTTGTTGAAGGATATGTGTTGGTGGAGCCAAATAACTGATTAAATAAACAAGAAAATGAATCTGCGGATAGTAAATGGTGTTATTAGAATTGTTATATAAAAGTACTATCACTACAAAGCAATAAACAGCCTTATCTCACTGCTGTTGTATCAGCACAGCTGTGATACTGTTTCTTTAGCACTCTTATCTCTAGGAAAGCATCATAGCCGTGTGGTTTTTCAGTAAAATAGCACTCCCTCTCATATGATATTGCTTAATTATGTAACCTATTTATTAAGTCATTTTAAGCTATTATACACTTCCTGGCCAAAAAAAGTCACCATTTCAGAAGGCACAAATTACTGGGCTGCAACTAAGGACTGTAAGTGGCTTAAGAACCCTTCAACACATTATCAAAACCTGGAAAGATAGTGCTAAACCATCAATGTTGTTGAAGAAATGTGGTCGGAAAAACTCATGAACGAAGATCATTTAAACATTTACAGTAGTGATGTTCCATGTTAAAAAATCAACAGTCAAAACCAGAGCTATGTTTAATAGTGAAAGTAAGAGGATTTTTATAAAATCTGAAAAAGGCTTTTGTTAGGAAGCAAAAAGATTGGACTTTGGAGCAATGGGAAAAGGTCATATGGTCTGATAAGTCCAGACTGACACATTTAAATGCTCGGTAAAGGTGTATGAAAAAGACTGACAGAAAAATCATAGATGGAATTCACTAATAAGAGCAACTAAACAGCTGTGTGGCCATAATTATTATTATATATATATATTTTTTTTTTTTTGCAATAATCAAAGGCAATCAATCCAATTTTAATAGTCTGCAACTTTTTCTTACTGATCAGAAAGATTGTCTTGTCTCCAAAGATTGACTATATTTGCACAAATGGGAATGTTTTGTATACAATATTGTTTTTCCAACTAACCAGTCTATATTCAAACTGATATTCTTGGGCATGTTATTTCATCATGTTATTGGTGCTGACAACCTTATGGTGACTAAAGCCAGTTTTTACTGTGTAATTTCAGTCTTTTAAGGCTGTTACATGTCACACTGTAAGAGATTATGAAATAAAAATAATTAAATATTGGGCTGTGCAATTATCTGTGTTCTTCATGTCAAATAAAGGATGAAGTTCCTCTAATAATAGACCTGCCATTAAATGTAAGTACTAGATTCTGTTTACATTATGATAAACAGGAACAAACTCTTGGTTAAACTGTAGCAAAATTATGTAAAGATCAAGGTGCCAGAAGCTACTACTCTCTCCACAGAGGTCCCATTGATGATAGGGGCCTAGTAGATCTTTTCTTGCTTTGTGTTAACGTACATGATCAACACCCTTAGTCTTGCTGGCATTCAGGAGGAGACTGTTACTTTAACACCAGTTCTCCAGGTTTTAATCTTCACCAGGTACTGTAGGTCTTCTTGAGATCAGAGATCAGGCCCACCACAACAATGTCCTCAGCAAACTTGATGATGGTGGTGGAGCTGGCTACCCAATTACAGTGTCCGGAAGGGGGCTCAGGATACAACCCTTAGGGTTCTGGGACTCAGGTAATGAAGAGATGATGAAGTCTCTAACCAGTCTTTCAAAGCACTTCATCACAACTGAGGTCAAGGATACAGGGCAATAGTTATTGAGGCAGGAACAATACAGGACTATTTAAACATGTGAGGGTTACTGATTGTGACAATGAGACAATTGAATGTCCCAGTGAACACAAGTGCTAGCTGGTCAGCACAGGCTCTAAGGACTCGACCTGAGGTGCCGTCTCGTCTTGCTGACTAGACCTGGTATTTTACTAGTAAAATGTGTATGAATCAAATGATTAGATAGTCCCTGATGAGCAAGCCAAAGGTGACGGCGACAACAAAAAACTCCCTGAGATGGCAGTAGGAAGAAACCTTAAGAGGAACCAGACTCAACAATGAACCTATCCTCATTTGTTAGGCAGCTGGAAATTATTGGAGGAAATTCCAATCCTGAGAGAGAGAGAGAGAGAGAGAGAGAGAGAGAGAGAGAGAACAGAACAAAAGAAAAGAGAAAAAGAGTTAACTGTTATGTATGGTCACAGTCACATCATCTGTATCATCCTTAGTCCCTGCCACAGGCTCCTAGAGCCACTGTGTTTGAGCTGTGACTCTAGTTTCCTACTGTACTGCTGTTTTGCTTCTTTCACCACGAACATTGTATAACACCGCATTGTACATTTCCATCTGGCCTTCCAAATGTCCACTGGGTACAGGGAGTTTAGAAGCTAGGTCAACAGCCTTGGCCTCGTAGACTGGCATTTCTTCTTGGTGTTGATACTGTGGCTGATTGGTGTATGTGCAGGGAAAGCTTATAAATATCAGATGCCAGTGTAAATGTTAACTACAACATTTATGCACAATAATATAGTATATAATAATATACAGTGGAACCTCGGATTGCGAGTAACGTGGTTTGCGAGTGTTCCTCAATACAAGCAAAGATTTTTTATACATTTTGACTTGAAAAACGAACAAGTCATAGTTTACGAGGACAGAGTATCATGTATCACGCATGCGCTTCTTGTTTTGACGCTGAGCATCACGTGATCACAACTGAGTTAATGTTTTCTCTCTCTCTTGCACTGCGGAATTGTGGGTAATCGTCTCCCCATGTAAAGCGTGTAAAGACTCGTTAGAGAGGTTACAGATCCATTTTCTCTCTCTCTCTCTCTGTATCAGCTTTGTGTCTATGTGTGCACGCGTCATTTGACACCGTGTCCCTTCACACACACACACCTTTTTTCGCTTTCACCGACGCGCACACACACACACACGCACACATACACACTCTACAAAGAAAAACTGCTTCGCGATTCTTTTCAAAGGGAAAGTGCGGGTTAATTTGTTTTTGTTTTTTACTTTACAGCAGTGATTCCGTTAGTGTGCGCTCATGCGAGAGTTATTAGCGATGTTCCTTGCTAATTGTTCTGATAAAACATTAATGTGTGTGTGTGAAACTCAAATAAGAGAGGAAGAAGTGTTACTGTGTAAGACGAGAAGAGGGAGAGGGGTTAATTCCTCCGCTCCTCTTACTTTAGCTTCACACACACACACACACACACACACACACAGTGTCTGCACGCATAAATGGAAACACTTATCTTTCAAGATTTATTTTTACTTTTTTAAAAGGTAAAGTGCAGGTTAATTTATTTTATTTTGTATTCATTATTTTTATGTATTTATTTTTTTGTGTCTGTGGAATGAATAATTTGAGTTTCCATTATTTCTTATGGGGAAATTCCCTTTGGTTTTACGAATGTTTTGAAATACGAGCCTGCTTCTGGAACGAATTATGCTCGTAATCCAACGTTCACACTGTAGTATGTAACTATATCTATTGCTTAGAGTACATTTAGAGTTATAAAATATGTATTTTATAAATATGTATATTTCATATCAATTGAAAATACACGGGTCTCATTTCATGGAGACATTTTGCACAAGTTTGATCTTAAAATAGACATACATAAAAATGTCTGAGTAATATTTTATAATTAGATAACCAAATATTCCTCCCACAGTCCAAAGATATGCAGGTTAGGCTAATTGCCGTTCCCAAATTGCCCATAGTGTGTGAATGGGTGGGTGAATGTGTGTGTATGTGTGTGTGTGCCCTGCGATGGATTGGCACCCTGTCCAGGGTGTACCCCGCCTTGTGCCCGAAAGCCTCCTGGGAT
>JAQMYG010000019.1:13748810-13761191 GCA_030014215.1 Clariallabes teugelsi | reverse complement strand
AGACGATCAAAATACGACTATAAAAAAACGAACGCGATGTTTACCAGATGATACGCTCTTTAGCAGACGTCTCCGCGGCGTACCTGTGCTATCTAGGTATGTATTTTAAAAATTGAGTTTTGGCGCAGTTTTTAAAGGGGTACTTTTTTGAATAAAATTTTTTGATTTTTTGTTTCTCAAATTAATTTCTCCATACATATGACCCGCATTAATTGCAAAAGCTTTTGGGTTAAAAAGTGCAATAATAATAATAATAATAATAATAATAATAGAGGGTTTTCTTCACTGAATGTATTTTAAACAAACAAAAAAAATCACATTGCCCATGGCTATGCTTCACTGGGACTCCAATTTGGGAACCACTAAATGAATGTGCTTTCTTATGAATTCTTATTATTAAATTCCCATCCCTCACCTTAACCTTAACCGCTCAGAATTTGACACTCCAGTTGGAGCATGCAAATTTATAATCTTGCTGCTTCTTGCTTCTTTACAAAGAACTATTATTTGAAGTAAGGTTGCCAAAGGTCTCTGACAGCCCACAATGTGCTCCAAATTAATACTGTGTAAAGTGTGTTTGAAGACCCATCTTGCATAAAAAAATAAACTTGACATCATTTCAGGAGGAGTGCTTTTCTTCAGTAATAATGCCTTCGGGAGATCATTTGTTTTAGTCTTGTGTACAATAAGGGCAAGGTTAACTTTTCTAACTTCCCTTTTACTTTAGTGGGAGCTGATGTTCTTCCCATATACTGTATGTACCCGGCCCTATTCATTATCTGATTGCAAAATGAGGGTATGCTAATTTCATTGAAAGTTTGCTTATTCAGAGGATTAATCTTTGACATGCCTTTACTAACTGGTCAAAGTGCATGTCAATTTCAGCATAAAACTATAATGGCCCAGAAAATGCTTGAATAACTGTTAAAAATTATTTTTGAATAATAACAGAAGAATAAATTCATATTAATAATCAAATTTCTTACACAGGACCCTAAAATATAAGTGTACTAAGTACATATTTGAGTTATTAAAATATACTTGCATATTGAACAATTTGGAGGTTATTACCTAATTTCATATCGCCACAGAATGTCACAGTCTATTTCAGTTTCAGCACCTCTTAAGTCAATAACATGTATAATTAACAAAATTACGAGCCTTGATTAAATGCTAAAATGTATTGTAACTAGTGTTTGTAATCAATCCATATGCCTGCAAATGAAAAAAAGGATTTGCATTTAAGGATTCTGCCTGTTTTTTGGCCTTAAACTGTTTAGTTGTTTAATGTTCTAATAGCCTAGTTTGGCCTCTAATGGATTACAACGTCAAACACTACTCACTAATATTTCATTAAAATTAGATTTAATTTCCTAAATTTTTGGTTTGTGTGCAGGTTTTATGGCATTTACAGCATTAAGATGGCAAAAATGTATTTGAAAGTCTAACAGCAAATCAAGATACTGTAACTAATTTTTTTCCAGGTTTTTTTTTGTTTGTTAGTTTTTCTTTTTCCAAATAAACCAGAAAAGTATTGTATACTCATAGAGAATAACTTGTGCACATTTTCTCTGAGTGGCACAGATGTTAAAAAGCACAAATTTGAAAAAGTTATGTCAATATTGTTTTTGTAAAATAAATGTAAATTTTGAGGAATTATTGAAAACGCTAAAACATAATAATAATGGCATGTTCCTAAAAACGTATTGTGCACTACAGTACATACTGTTAAGCACTACATATCTGTCATTTATTACTGCTGGGCTTCACCATTCTTTAATAATCCACTAAAAGTATTTCATTTACTCATGGCAGTTACAGTTCTAGTTCTGCTACACTGATCACGTGACAGAAAGACGCGAGGTCAAGTTTTTGTACAGTACATCAAATTTTGCTCGAGCTGCCATGTGTTGTGGCTGATTTCAAACTTTTTTTTTTTTTTTTTTTTAATTTTCAAACTTCTAAGATAAAGTTATGTGGTGGTTTTCAAATGACATGTTTTGTTATAAACAGCCTTGTGGGTCAAAAAAATATTTGCCAAAATAAATAAATGTCAGTTTATTGTGTTTTGCTGTCAAACTGTTCATATCTTTATTTGTTGCACTTAAGCACCTCTGCCTGTTTTTCTTTCTTACGTATTGTTTTTTTAAGCTTACTTGTCATTTTTGCTAAAACCTGAGATTTATGTTTGATGTTATACATCACTTAAAGTAGACATGAAGTAGAGACACATATTCATTCATCCACCATTTTATGCACTTAAATCTATGATTGCTTCCATGCAGCTTTGATGAATATGCACCATTACGTTGATTTTCCAATGTTTTATAGCCTCAAAATGCTTTTCTGTGGTTGTGATTACATATTAATGGCTTTTTCAGTTGTGTAATGTTCACTTAATGCCAGTATAATGTGCAGTCCATAGTCTGTGCATGATTGAAGTGCGCTGTAATCTTCAATAGCTTTTCTGACTGCAGTTTTTGCTTTTTTTTGTGATTCATTTGTGTGATGCATCATATAGTCTGATGGCTATTACTGTCCTGCAATCTGGAGCTCATTTGATGATCAGTGTGGCTTAAAAATCCTGTAAAGTCTGCGTTCCAACGCTTTAAACTAGTCCACATTAACTTTTATAAGATTAGTTTATGAGATTAAACATTGAGACAAAAATCACTTTTTTTCAAATGAAAAGCTTTTTATAAATTTGAGATTTGAGGTTCTACTCCAGTACCACAACCAGTAGCCAGAACTGTTGATAAATGGCAGGTTGGGTTCATGGATTCATGGTTTTGATGGCAAATTCTCATTCTTTTATCTGCATTTCAAAGCAGAAATCAAGATTTTTCAATCAAAGTGTCATTTTTCCAATTTTGTGTTCTATGTGGTACTATGTGGTCTTCTACTCGTGTAGAGCATTCGCCTAAAAGTTGAATGTGGTGTGCATTCTGTGATGCTTTCTACTCACTACGGTTGTAATAAGCAGTTATTTGAGTTACTGTACTGTAATTTGCAGGTCAGCTTGAACCAGTCTGGCCATAACCCCATTACTGTTCTAATCACGATATTTCTTGCCACAGAATTCAGAATTTTCCAATATTTAGTTTAAACTATTGTTTGTGACAAACCCAGGAGAGCAGTTTTTACTCCTACTAGACTGTCTAGCACCCCAATCATGCAAGAATTATATTCGAAACCCCAATTCTAATGTTTGATGTTAACATTAACTAAAGCTCTTGATATGCATTCACATAATTCTATGCCTTACAGTATGCTGATGTCACATGTTTGAATGGCTGGATTTATAAATTTAGTTTTCTGCCTGACCTGGACATCAGACAAAGAAGCGACAGGAATATACAGTATATGAATATCTCTATCCCGTATTGCTCATTTCAGCATATCAGCAGGAAATAATTAAAACTAAATCTTAAAGACACTCTTACAGTGTGTGGTGAGACCTATCTAAGGCTACATTCACATTACACCCCTATCTCACCTACGCAGTTTGACTGCGTTTGATTGCGTTTGGTTTCGCAGGGTCCACAAGCTTCCGCGAGATCTGGCAAAAAAAAAACATGTTTAATGTTTCTTGCAGAAAGATAGGAAGTGTAATCACTATGCCAAAACTCGCAGTGAATTGCGATGAACAGTACTTACAGTATGGCCACAGCGCTAATATAATATACTAATATATATATATAAAGTATTTATTAGACAGCTTTTTAAATTAATGTTAAATGTATAAGTTTTTTAGCTGCATTTTAACGCTTGTGAGAGACAAAGCCTAGCATGAATGATTAGAAAGATCAATACATTTTGATTTTGTGCAATTAAACAATTGATTTTGTTGAATTGCATCATCATGTAGAACACAGTATAGGAGGAAACACCACATATGCAGGACTTACCAAAGTACAGTAAGTTGAAATCTCACACAAAGTATGAATATGCGATGCTTTGGTTAAAATAAATATCCCTTGCAAAAAAAGACAGGAGGCAAAGGAGGTGTGAGATAATCACACTGATTTGTACAACATTGATTTCATCGGTGCAGGATTAAAGACATGGAAAAGCACCATATGGTCCCAGCTGCTGTTTTTAAATAATTAGTTGCTTTTTTTTACCTCACTGTTAAGCAAACTCTACAACTAATGCATTCACAGTATTGGGTTTCATATACTGTATATCTCAACTCAATGGGGTTTTTGCCATCAGTAATGAGATGTGTTTTGAAAAATGGTTAAGGAAAATATGGAAAGACATGCTAGGCATTGAAATAAATAATAATTCTTTGTTTTATGCTGATATAAGTAAATGCTTACTGAGTGAAGGTAACTGGGTGTTGTCACTCTCGTTTTTTATTGAGAAAGTCTTGATTTAACAATCTTGGCCTTATCAGACATCTTAGAGGGAGCCTTTTCAAACATGTGTCTGCACTAATGATGTGTTTTAGGCAGAATTTGTTGTGTCCCAGTTTTGCAGCTACAGTGACTTGCAGAGACACCAGAAGGGAAAGTGGGACAGAAACAAGTAGAGACATATGAACTCAGGGAATAATTCATAGATAATGAGCATTTCTAGCAGTATGAAGTCCTAGGGATGCATTGTAAGTTAATTCCCTCCATCCTGAATCATATCGGTCCATAAATTAACACAATTATCCAAAAACTAAAAGAAAACAAAACATTCAAGTGCCCTAACAGACTCAGCTTCCCTTCTCTCTTATTTTATTGTATCATAGGTGTAAGAGTACAAATACAATAAAATAAGATAATAAAATAATAAAATGATATATATATATATATAATTAATTTTAATGGAATTAATTAATTCTCATTTTTGTTTGCATCACTGACCACAAATTTCACTACCTAGGCTAAATTATATATTACAATTGTTATACAATTCATGTTTGGTTAAAAAAAATAATCCCAAAAAGTTTTATACCATTAACTGTCTTTAATCTTTCAGTACTCACAGCACCTCTAGGTTTTAATGTGTTTATAATTTACCTTTATAATTTAATCAATCTCACCCTGAGGTGAAAGAACAAGATGCCTTAATCACATTATCAAAATCATTTAAGTAGATTGCAAGATACAGCATCTTTTGGTTGCCTCCCTTAGACAGGATTGAAAGTGATCATGCCCTTGACCTCTTCTGACTTATGTGGAAACGTGATATTAAATAGTAATGATCAAAAGTAATAAGAGTTTTGTTCTCAGCACTGTACAGCACTATAAGGACAAAATCATATAAAAAATATATTATATGAATTAGCCAAATGTATTCAGTAAAATACTTTATTTTACTGTCACATATGCATTATGATATAGTGAAGCATACCCTGAGTTTTAGTATTTAGGTTAAACATGCACAAATTTTATTTTATATCTTTTTTTTATTATTATTTTAAAATAGCATTACAATTAATACTGTATTTTTTCACACCAGCCTTGGAAAGAAGGACAGTTCCTTTCTGAAAATTATCACAAGGATAAAGTAAAGAGGGACTTTGTTCAGTCCTCCATGAGGAATATTTTAAGCTGCTTCTTGAGCGCATAAATTGAGATTGCCTTTAATCATTTCTGTGGTGATTTGGCTGCATGTTCGACTTGACCATATCTGAACCTCCTGGCAAAGGCAGATAGGTTCTGGCAAAAAATATCCAATATAAATCCACCTATCTTTACAACAGCCGCTGGAAGTACTGTACTGTACCAACCACCTCCACATGTTCAGACATCTTGCTTGTGAAATTTACACAGCGTATTTTATGAGATGCTCTCAAGAAGATGTGCTGCTTTCTTACACAATTTCCAAACAGACATGTTGTGTATAAAGTTTGACAGTGTTTAACAGTTCATTAGAAAGGTTGACGCCAGCAGACTAGAAGACCAGAACTAAACTGTGCTTTGTGTTTTAAAACTGCGATCTCTGGGCTTTTTTTTTTTTTCATTCTTTCACCATTCTCCTCACAATATAACAGACAGTACATTCATCCAGTTCCAAACTGTATTAAATCTGAAACTTTATTTGATGTTATTAATTGCACTCAATATTATTTTTAACTGCTTATGCACCCAATTTATGGAGTACCTTAGGAGAAACCTTTCATTTTTGTTTGTTTTTGTTTGTTTCTTTGTTTGTTTCTTTGTTTGCAACCTCATGATTATACCCAAGGGAAACATTTCCAGAGTAAAAATAAATAAATAAATAAATAAATTCATGGATGACGTTCTGTTTTGCATTTATTTACAATTGTGATTAAAATATTTACATGAACAAAGAAAAAGATCAAAGACAAAACAAAAATAAAGATACCTATCATTTGAAAAATTTGAATCATTGTATGTTTAATATATTGGGTTTTTCTTTTTCCCAAAATATTCCCTAGACCTAGGCTAACATGAGGATTTGATTTCATGTACTGTATTGTCCATGTAGAGAAAATGTGAACGTGCACATCTTTAACGTTACCGACTCTTAATGAGCAAACGCATCTGAATCATCTGCCTCAAGCAAAGCATCAGATACTAATCTAAATGAATAAATGGCAAGTTAATGGTTTGCCAATCACAGTTAATTGGATACTAACATGTGAGGTGTTACTGTATATAAAAATAACACAGTATTACATAGATGAATTATTCAGTTACATTTATTATATAGTTTCATCATAATTTTTTTAAAGATATAAGGAGTTATGTGTATTTTCACCCTTCTCTCTCTCTCTCTCTCTCTCTCTCTCTCTCTCTCTCTCTCTCTCTTTCTCTCTCTCTCTCTCTCTATGTACTAGTAATAATAAACTGACAATCCCCAGTTTTTCTATGACAGCTTGCATTACATGCATGATAATTAGAGCAACTCTGAATTCCATCCCATGATAAGGAAAGTTATGTACAGTCATTTATATGAAGATTTTTATTTTATTTTTTAATATCATGTCTTTGGAACTTTGAAAGAGACTCTATAAAACACTTTGTTCCCACGTTGAATGTATTATCCTGCAGGCACAGGGAGGCGTTTGAATGCAAAGTTCACTCCTGTGAATTCAGGTCACTGTCTCCTCAAGGGAAAAGTGTACCGAATGAAAATTCACATCGTCTCTAAAGGGGGGGGAATGAAGCGCTCAATGTGTTATTGTGACATTTGTCCTTTTCACAGGCTTCAATATAAAATAGTTTATGAATTCTTGATAGTTCTGTGGTATTATAAAAGGAGATATCCCCCTTTTTCACCGTCGTATCGAATCATTTGAATGGCCTGTGATGATTTAATTTGACCTCCTGTCGCATGATAAGCGTGTCCTTGGACGAAGTTATGAATACTTCCAGATTGGACTATCCATCTTATACAGATAGTTACCAATCAGCAGCTGTACAGTAGATACTGGAAGAAATTGCTGGTCTAAGCTCTGTCATTGCCTGTTCACAGCATAAAGGGTGTCATTGCTTATAATCAGTATAAGGTTTTTTTAACCTTAATTTAAGCATTTCCACACTTCTTCACAGACTAATATACATTAAAGAGATACAGCATTCATCCTTGAGCTAATGACTAGTGACAGAGAACCGTATACTAAGCAACGTTGAACAAATAGTCTGTCTTCTAGAGTCCTTTATTTCTGATAGGAACAAAAGGCAGCAAACTACAGCATGGAAAAAGAAAAGTGTGAGTTCTTTTCCTCTTAAAATCAGGGAGAATTAAAGGATAAAAGTTCATTGTAGACAAATACTGTACATAATAAATTTTCATAAAAATCCTGCAGTTGCAATGAATTAGTAATTAGATTTAGTAATACAATTGATGAACAGCGAAGGGAAAGGAAAGTTGAACTTTACAATTGTAAAAGGAGATTTGTGGAGGTTTTTTTTATTATTATTATTTTAAAGGAGGAAGCGAACATACTGTATCATGACCTTGTTATTCAAATATTTAAAGTGAAAATGGAAAATATGAACATGGATCTTACTAATAAATCTGTGTCGGTGCTTATTATTATTATTATTATTATTATTATTATTATTATTATCATTTTACCTATTTTAGATTTTGATAACTATTATTGTATTTTTATACATTTTATTATTCTTTATAACGTACTTTTCATTCTCTCAGGCATTGCTGGCTCAGTGGAAGGCTTCTCTCATCTGCCATGTGGAAAGCGTGTGTTCGATTCCCAGCCAATACCCAAGCGCCAGCCACTGGATACGGCGCCGGTCCAAAGCCCGGATAAAATGTGATGGTTGTGTCAGGAACAGCATCTGATGTAAAAAAAAAAAAAATGTAAAAATAAAAAACTTGTGCCAATTTGTTTTCCCGGATTGGATGGTCTGTTGATTGGAGCACCTGAAAGACCACCAGTAACATCTTATTTTACCTTCTCTCCTCCCCATTTCTCTCTGGAGGGAATAAACTTTCTTTACTTTCATTACTTTCTTTGTATCATTGCACACTTTGCATGCTAATAAAACCGATTCTGACTCTTCATCAAAGTTGCATATAATTTCTCTCCTGTACCTGTGTGTATCCACAGAAGAGAGAAAACATCAGTCATGTGGACATTAGACATCCAGTTTGTAAAACAATTACACCCATTAAAAACATAGAATTATCATTTTTTGTTTAAGTTTCTTGCATACAGTATTACCTACCAATCCACCATCCAGCTGAGTTTTCATAATTACTGCTGCCAGAAAACAGTTCCCAACAGTTTGCACAGCTGATAATATTATTACCCACTCCCACACCATTCTTAAACTCCAGAAATAGTGGAAATGCTCCATTTAGGGGGATAAGTTCTGGGTGATTAGAATGTTTTCAGCTGTATTTTTTTATGGTAAATTGCAAGCAGGGGAAAATCAGCTTCCCACTCACCTTCATGGTTTGCAAATTGTAATGATTAGAAAGTAAAGATCAGTTTCAGAGTAAACAGTCAAAATATATACTTTTCTTTTGAGTTTGTGTATATAATATTCATATTTCTGGAAGAGGCTTGATACAAAAGGGATTTTAAAAAAATCTTTTTTCATGCTAGTACTCTCAAACATGTAAACATCTGACCTATTTCACGCCACCAGCAACAACTAATTAACTTACTCTCATTAGTCTGTTCCATCTCCATGCAAGACCTTAATAAAGTGTCTCTATGGACACCAGTGTTTTTTCTCACTTACTTATTATCTCTTCTTTAAATGATCAAAGGCACGAACCGCATACTGAGTGTTATTGAGTTGTGTGATATTTAAAAGCGTGTCTCTATACCTTATTTCTGGTCTTAAACATATACACGTGTGGCCAAAAGTATTAAGACAACAATAACCATGTACTATTTCTCCCCATACACCAAAACAGGTGATTTCACTAATTAGTTCTAGCCCATCTGGCTAAAGAGATGTGCTTATTAACAGTAAAATTTGTGCTTATTAACAGTAAAAATGAAAAAATTATGCAGCACGGTGGTTAGCACTGTGACCTCGCATCTCCATGGTCGAGGGTCTGATTCCCAACTTGAGTCTCCCTGTGCTTGGTGGGTTTTATCTGGGTACACCAGTTTCCTCCCATAGTCCAAAGACATGCAGGGTAGGCTAATAGGCGTTTCCTATTAGGCTGGGTGCCAATCTTTTACAGGGATTGTAATAGATTGGCACCCAGTACAGGGTGTACCCCGCCTCATGCCCCAAGTCCCTTGGGATAGTCTCCAGGCATCCCATCACCCTGTACAGGATAAGCTCTATAGAGAATGAATGAGTAGGCAAATTTTTTTTCAAAACATATGATTGACAACAGCTTCTAAATATTTG
Source organism: Clariallabes teugelsi (assembly GCA_030014215.1). Classification (NCBI taxonomy): domain Eukaryota; kingdom Metazoa; phylum Chordata; class Actinopteri; order Siluriformes; family Clariidae; genus Clariallabes; species Clariallabes teugelsi. Next base: position 13,751,385 of record JAQMYG010000019.1, on the reverse strand, counting down.
GTATGGTTGCTTCTTTGGTTTAATGACAGTGTATGCTCAACCTGGCATGCAAGCTTCAAGTTTGGGTAAACCCATCTGATCCATTTTATATCAAACCCTTTAACTCTGTTACTATCAGAAGCTGCCTCCTAAATGCGACTCAAAAAGCTACAGATTACTCCTGATATGAAAAGTAGACTAGACAAGTTTAGACAAGAATCTAACAGTTTTTCACATTGTTAGCCCAGCTAGTATAATGATGCCCTCAGGAAATCTCCTTAACCTCCTGACAGATTAAAAGGACATTTGTAAACAATGAGCAGCACAACCTTGCCAACAACACATGGATGTTCTAAGATTGCCCTCCCACTTCATATTTACCATCTAACTAAGCTGAATGCACAGTCCACTATATTAACTGCATTTAATCCTTTTAATTAACTAGTCATTTTAATGACTCAAGTCAGACTATTAAGTTTAATATTTTTGCTTATAATTTTCTATTTTCCGTGGATATGCTAATTCTGCAAGTACATAAAAATTGCTGCCAGGTATGAAAGGTACATCATCTAAAATTACTGTGACTAACAAGCTGATTTATTTAACAATGTTTTTGGCATCTCTCTCAAAAAAAAAAAAAAAAAAGTAAAAATCGTGTAGCGTCCTTTGAAAGCTAACCTTAACCTTAAGGCCACACATCTCAGCTGCTTAAGATATAGAATGTTATAACTCGAGGTGCTGCAGTATGTGGGAGGGGGAAAAAAAAAAAACTAAAACTTTCCAACCTTACAAAAGGTCCTCGTAGTTCATTATGAGCATTCCAAGGACTGAAGAAAAAAATGTTCAGAGTTTGTCTACAATAAAATGTTATAAGACAATAAAGTAAACATGGAAAAAATGAATAAATAATAAAAAATCATACTGCTTTCTTAGGCTGATGCAAGACTGACAGATGCACTTATTACTTATTACCTCCATAATCCCTGTATTTTGTCAATACTTCAAAAAGGATTAGTAGATCGATCAGTTCTATTCATGACCATGCTTCAGGACAGATAATGCCAGCGTGTATACTAATGTTATTCTTTGATGAGTAGATGCTTTTTTTAAAAAAGAAAAGGAACATCACAACTCTGTATTTATCATCCTTCATTTATTCACACGTTCTTCTTTACTCAGCTCATTTACCGCAGCTCTTCCCTAAATCCAATTAATCATTCATTTGCATAAGCCATTATGGTTGTCAGAGAGCAGGAGATCATAAATCCGGGCCAATTCGCATGCATCATTGAAGATATTTAAACGCTAAACAATTTGCGTGCTGTTCTGCCTCGGGCTAATGAGAACTAACACAATGACAGCGACATTCGCTGAGCCTGCATTTCAGTTCGGTTCATTATATTTTGGGCTTTAAAGAGCAACAGACAAAACGTTTCGGTTAAATTCTGTTGGCCTGTGTTATAAAATAAGTCAATAAAAATGGCATAATACAAAACAAATGTAGCTTCTTTTAAACAACTGTCTCGACATTACAGTTATACAGCATTCCTGGAAATGGAGAGTGTTAATTCTAAAACATGTTAATGTTTATTTCATCATAAACATTGTTAATATGTATGATTTAAAAAATGCTAAGTAGGCAAAGGACACTTTAGTATTCTTAAAATAATGTAAATTTTTTCGCATTTAAAACTTTATACATTTAATACAACAGCAATCTCTATGGTACCAGTTTGACTATGAATTTCATTGCTTTGACAGAAAATGCATAATTTTTAGAGTTTACATTTAATATTCAATTCCTCATACTGGCTTTGAGGCATGTTTCAGACATTGATTGTTATCAAACAATGATTAGCAAAATAAACAATTAGACAAAAATACAGTGAACTATAGGCAACGCATAAAAAATTCTAGCATTAAAGACAAATAAAGGCCAATCATCCAGTGTTGCTATCAGGGCTGTAGTGGTAAAAAAGAAGAGAAAAAAAAGGTAATGCAGACTCCGACATACTGGGAAAAAAGGAATATTTCTTGGGGGAAAATATGTGAATTCAAAGTTATAGTTTATTTAAGGAATGAGAGTAAAAAACATAGCTGAAGTCCATAAAGATTAATAATCACCTACCTGGCTATCTCTATAAAAAATAATACAAAAGAATATTCTCAAGGGTTTTTTTTTTCCACCTTGTGTTTGAGATCAGGCGGTACAGCGGCTTATCGGTAAGCACTGTACCCTTTCAGCTCCAGGGTCAAGGGTTTGATTCCCGCCTCAGGTCTGTGTGCATGGAGTTTGCAGGATCTCCCCGTGCTTGGTGGGTTTATTTACTCCGGGTGCTCCGGTTTCCTCCCACAGTCCAAAGACATTATTAAATTATTAAAATAATTCTTGTTCCCAAATTTCCCATAGTGTGTAAATGCAGGTGTGTACAGTATGTGTCTGTGTGCCCTGTGATGGATTGGCACTCTATCCTCGTGCCCTAAGTCTACTGGGATAAGCTTATAGGATAAAGTGGTATAGGTGGAGATTAAGTCAGTGACTGCTTGGCACCTTTTGATAGCATTGGCAGAAAGAGGCTTGCAATTTCTATTTAAA
>JAQMYG010000019.1:13705034-13748744 GCA_030014215.1 Clariallabes teugelsi | reverse complement strand
TTAACACATACAAGAGACCATGTGTTTGAATTAAGGAATCAAACAATATGAATAATCCAAGTTGATTAGAGGCCATTCTAGGAATAACTTTGGCAAATTTTAAATCTGCAATAATGCTAGTCGTGTGTGGGAAAAATATATTTTAAAAATGTAGAAGCTGTGTATACACTGTTTATGCGCATTTAGCCTCCACTACAGCCCTGGTTGCTATTAAAAATTAATTACTTAAATAAATAAATCTTTCCATATAACATGCACTTACTGGACATCTTTTGAAACTGGCAATCCCTTTAGATTTCTGTGCACATCAGTTTACACAAAATTATTGTGTAAAACAAAACCATCTTGTGAGCACACAGAAAGACATTGTTAATAAGATAAGTTAAAGGAGATTGGTCAGACAGGTAACCATTGTTTATATGTCTGTGAGCGATGGAAAAACATGAATTTTTTTTTTTAATCCAGTCATGAGGCAGATCAGCGGAAGACCACATCGCATTCACTATAGAACAGGAATCTGAGGCTACAGTAGGCATACACTCACTAAAACTGGATGTTCACTTGGTATTTTCATAGTTGCTTCACCAAGCACTCAAATGACAAAAATTTCAATAATAATATTTCTTTTTGATTTTTTGATTTTTTTATCAGTACTAATCCATCTGTAACATGATTTTAGCTTGATAGCATACCTAGACTGTGACCTATTTGTACAAGCATGAATTTATATTTGATGAAGACTACAAAGCAATTCTGTAAGTCACTCTGGATAATAGTGTCTGTGCCAAATGCTCCAGACAGATAGCCAGAGGGGCCAAAAAAAACAAGACGAAAGAGATGTGATGCTGTTTGCAATTGTTTTTAAATTGCAACATTCTTTTTCTTTTTTTTTTTTCTTTTTTTTTTTTTTACTGTAAATAATGTTTTTTACATTGCTTTGTGAGAAAATGCATTCAGCAGACATGCAGATATTACTAATTCTAAACCTCAGGTGACAAATGGTTACATTCAGTACTGTCTTTCATAATTGATTACTGTATATTTAAGCCCAAACAAAAGTTAATCAGTATGTCAAATTTCACATTGAAAATAGACAAAGAAGCCTTTGACGGTGATATCTGCATGCATAATTATGTTATGTAACTGATGATTCTGGCTGAGGTGGCTCAGAGCCCACTGTAGTCATTCTCATGAACATTCGTGGAGTAGAACTGATCCTTGAAAATCGATGGATAACCTGTCACCAGCTTCCAGAAGAGACTTATCTGTCTATGGGAACTGTACACACAATCATTCACGAACACCACTAGCACATTACAGAAATTCAGCAGGGAGTTATCACCACATCCCCGTTATAGTCCTGACATCGCTTTTCCACATGCTTGGAGCTTCCACATGTAAAAGTGTTACATTTTGGTGTCCAAGCACAAATGAAATGCTGGGGCAAGTGCATTAGTGTAGAAGTGGATTACATAGAGAAATAAAGGCATTTTTTCTAATAACTATGTTCTATTATTCTGCACAATAAGAAATCCTGGTTTGACTTGAATGCCCTTCATTTAAACACCAGTCAACTATAACATTACGACTAATGACAAAACAACACTGATCACCAACTATTTACGGTAGCAGTAAACTAATGACAGGATCATGGATGCCCAAGACTTACCCATGCTACCAAAGGCCAGCCCGTCTGGTCTGATCTTGCGGAAAAGCCAAGGAAGCACAAATTTCTGAAAAAGTCAGTACGGGTGCCAAGATATCAGAACACCCAGTGTGCCACAGCCCACCCCACACCCACAGTAGGGCCCAGCATTCAAAGTTCAGGCCAATCAAGTTCCCAGGTAAATTTTGTGATTTTTTCTTTAAATGCCATTTCATTCCCATTATTTAAAATAAAGTAATACAAAAACAACTACCTGTAGAAATTAAGCCCAATAAGACTATCCATGCAATTTGGCCATAATAAATCACACTATATCAATGGCGAAAAAGTACTGGATGTCCATAGTAAATGTTCTACAGTGGCTGAGCTGCATTACCAGAAATTAAGCCTTTATTTCATCACATATACATTACTGCACAGTGAAATTCTTTCTTCACAAATCCCAACATAGCTGGGGTCAGAGCACAGGGTCAGCCATAATACAGCACCCCTGGAGCAGATAGGGTTAAGGGCCTTGCTCAAGGGCCCAACAATGGCAACTTGGTGGAGCTGGGGCTCAAACCGCCGACCTTCTGATCAGTAATTCAGTGCCTTAACCCTCTGAACCACCACTACCCAGAACAGTCAGCACTGCCTTTTATGAAGTTTTGCAGGCCTACTGTAAAAAAAAAAAAAAAAACTAGCACTGGTGTTCTAATAAATGTGTCAGAATAAATGTTTTGATAGTTGCAGCACATTTTGAACATGAAATAAACTGATGTTTCAAACTGCAAAGAGATGTGCAAAGAGATTTGATAAGGTGAACAAGGTAGTAAATAATGTTTGTTTTATATATAAAAATGCTGCTTTGGGAGAGCTCGAGTGTAGAGCTGAATAACAATTTTAATACTATGGGTTTCTGTGGAACTCCAAGAAATGATTGTTTATTATATCCTGATGTTGACATGCTGATAGATCTCACCTTGTATTACTGTAACATTCTCAGACTAAACTGAAAGAGAATTGTTTAAAAGTATGACTTTTTTTTAGACTTTTAAGTCGAAACTAAACTGTGTGACATTTTCTAGCAGGTGTGGTGTTGCCACATAATTACAGTATGTGTCAAATTATATACTCAATTACGGCAATCCCCCGGAGGAATAATTATGTATTTACACTGGTTCATTTGGCAGATGTGTTTAGATTAAGTCATTTATAGGTGACAGAAAACAATACAAGCGTACAGGTAAGTAGTTGGAGGTTAAGTGCCTTGTTAAATTACTGACCCTGGCAAGACGTAGGACTTTGCAACTTTCTTTGTAATAACCTCAAAACCTGTAACCTATTATACATAATCCTTTGCCGATATTCATCCAAATGACCACTGGCAAAGCAACTAGAGATATGCAATATATATAGATATATAATATATATAATATATATAGACATGTTGATATTCAGAATAACTGAACTATTGCAAATGTGATATTACATTCCCACAGTTCTATAAACAATACATTAATACACAGTCAGTGACATTTCATACACAGTATGATTAAATGTTCAGTTTATTTTTGCCTGGCTAGCAGAAATAGAAGCCGGACTCATTGCATGGAACGACTCTAACTCATATTGATTCGTACATTACAGTTAAAAGGGCTTCTTGTATAATCAGGTTCCCTTCTTTCTTAAAATCTTCAAACGATGAGATTTTAACCCATAAAGAGTAAAAAGTAGCATGTGCCATGTAGGCTGCTGATATCGCTAACAATACTGTAGTAACCATTTTGAACTTGGAAGTGGAATTTTATGCAGGGGATAAAAAGAAGAGCAGAGTGATACAAATAGTGAATTGTCCCAGTGTGGCTCTAGGTAATGTAGGCACTTTTTGAACCGCTCTTTGAACCAGTTATGACGAATTGTGCGCCAGAACTAACTGCTGAATGAGAATTTTAATAGACATTCATAGTTTTCCAGCTAGCAACACTATGCATGCCAGTATACTTGAATACACCAGCAATACACCAATCAGCCATGACATTAACACCACATAATATATTAACACATTAACATTCATTGACTATCAAAACTATTGACAGGATAATGAGCACTTATGGTTCAGACCAGCCTGTCAGGTCCAATTCCACTGAAAAGCCAATGAGGCAATGTAACACAAAAAAGGCACCAAAAAACCATGGGGCCCAGCAAGCAATGTGCCCAAGGCTGCAGACTCCAAATTTCCCAGATCCCATTCCAACCAAGCACTCATAGGTTGTGCCAAACTAATAAATCTGCACCTCCAAACACCTCACAACCAACAGCACCCAATATAGGATCCATTGCCAATGTCCCGGTGCCAGACACCCACATAGGTCTTGTGGAGTCATGCCCTGAGTGGCCCATGTTTTGTGTTGTAATGTTACAGCTGATTGGTATATTTTGGTCTTTAGCTTAATGCACCATCTCTGGCATTGCTTAAAATCCAAACTTCAGGCTCCCCAGTGGCACATCAGAAAAATGTTCACCCTTCCATCTGAAAATCAGAAGTTCAAATACTGGTAAGAGTCCATGGGAGCCAAATTGGCCATGCTGTCATATCAGTCACAGCCATACTAGGCAATCATGGGTGGCTGTGAGCTTGTGCAAGCAGAAGTGAAAGGTTAGTCCTTCCCTCCATGTGAGTGCTACACCACCCCTTGATGTTTTGTGAGCAGCACTTCAAAAAGATGTGGTCAGCTGGCTTCATGTGCTTGAGAGGAATCACATTATAGCCTTCATCCTCTATCTGGTTTCTATCTAGTGCTTGATAATGGAGAGCTTTGTGACAGGTGGGAATTTGAAATTACTTAATTAGGGGGAAAACAGAGCCTCCTGCTGGATTAACAAACTTCATAATCATACGGCATTCCTGTAGTGATAATAAATAATTTATGAAATGCCTTATGTGAACCCAATGCTACTGGTACCATTTCTGAATTATTTTGGAATGCAGAATTTAGTATCCGATGTGTGCTTCAAATCAAAATAGAAAGTTAGCTTGGATGCAACATCCAAGATGAAATATACACTTTCCACTACATCATCTGACACACAAACTCAGTCGTCTCATTAGACACTGTGAGTGCAGAGTGTGTCACATAAATTTAATGAACCCATGTTCTATCTTTTTTTCTTTGATGTATAACAATTAAATGTGATGTATGACATGGGTTATGTTTTATGTGTTAATCCATTTTATGCTCCAGTTACACACTATGTGACAAATAGAAAGCTGAGCTTTACTACTAGCTCTGACTACTTTTGACCCAAACTTGCACAGGCTTGCAATTACCTTAAATAGTGCCATTTTGGGGGACGCTTGCCAACGCTGTAATTAGGACTCATGTGCTTAAACTGAATATTATTTATCCCATAATGGTTGTTAAATACTGTACATTAAAAAATACGATTGAATTAGGCGCACAGTGGCTTAGTGATTAGCACTGTCGCCTTGTACTTCCAGGTTCTGGGTTTGATTCCCGCCTCGGCTCTGTATGCATGGAGATTGAGATTCTTCCAGTGCTTGGTTGGTTTCCTTCCACAGTCCAAAGACATACAGATTAGGCTGATTGGCAGTTCCAAATTGCGTATGTGCGTGCCCTGTGATAAACTGGCACCCTGTCCAGGGTGTACCCTGTCTCATGCCCTATCTCTCCTTGGATAGGCTCCAGACTCCTCACAGGTCTGTATACGGAATAAAACGGTATAGATGGTGAGTGAGTAATGTGGTGTTAGTTTGTGTGTAAGCTGCGCATGCATCGCTATGACACAGTATGACCTTCTGAAAAGTATATTATATGAGGCTTACTTGACTGCCTATATATATGCACTTCGCGTCTCCTAAAATGTTTCAGAGATGATGGGGATTGATGGGACATTCTGACAGTTTGCTGATGTCAGGTTTGCAGTGGCCATCTTCATCCTGCTCGAAACACGGACGCATTACAGTACCTCAAAAAAATCCATCTGTGCAAGGTATTTAGTAGATATTTAGAGCAAGCAAACTTTCTGCGGCACCATTACCTCGGTTCTCATTAAATGGAAAATCAATTAGTTCCATACCAAAGGCTTTTTAGTAATTAGGAGCACTTGGGCACACCCGAGACTGTTTATGTCCTCCAAGACAGAATAATTGAGCTAGGTTTTGCTAGAATGCTTAGAGTGTACTTTAGCTTGTTTGCAAAATAAAGAACAGTCCCTCATTAAGCAATATGTTTGACAAGTGCCTCCTACACATTATACGTTAGGACCCTCATGAAGTCAGTGCTGAATCACTGCACATCTAACAGCTGGGTACCTGGGAATTTTAGACTTCCTACGTGTTTTATGTCAATGTTTTTAAGCATTGTTGCCTTTTGTAGAAAAGTAAGTAATTTTTTCATGTCTTATTCTGTGGTCTAAAATGATGCCGGTCTTGCAAAAACATATTTTTCGGTAATATTGTAATAACAGTGGCTGCAGCCCCACTGATAAATAATGAGAAGTCCCTAGTAGTTCAGTATAGCAAATTTCACCAAATTGTTTGATAACGGATGCATTTAACTGGTGCAAATATAGAACAATGAACATTATTTTTATTTTCTTTTTAAATTGAATAGAATTAAAATTCTACACTCACCATCCATTCTTTAGGAAGACATGCACACAGTTTATTCAGGCCATTATTCACTATATCATTTGGCAGCAGCACAATGAATAAAATCATGCAGATACAAGTCAAGAGCTTCAGGTAATGTTCACAGCAAACATTAGAATAGTGAAAAATGTGATGTTTTACCATGCCATGGTTGTTGGTACCAGACATGTGCTGATCTCATGGGATTTTCACATACAGCAGTCTCTAGAGTTTATACAAAATGATGCAAAAGGGGGGAAAAAACATCCACTGAGAAGATGTTCTGCAGAAAACCTTGTAACTATGGACAACGAAAATGTTCTTCTTGACACACATCACCAAAATGACTTGCTCTTGCAGAATTCTTCTCTATATCATTAGGAGGTCACTCCTGGCAGGTCTTCTCAGCATGCCATCCGACTTCCACAACTGATTGAAAATGTAGCTATACAATTTGTTTTTCAGCCTGCACAAGTTATCCCACCCACACCTGCTTCCTCCACAAGCCGACAATCAGATTTAAAACATTGATGCCTTCCTACAAAGTCAAAAAAGGCCACCTTAAAGCAATTATCACACCCTGCTCTGCAATGCGATCCTTCTGAGTCTTTAGCAGTGTTCAGTTGGATCTACCATCTTTCATTGTTCAAGGAAGATATGTATCAAGGCTCTTCTCTGTCTTGGCACCTTAGCGGTGGAATGAATTTCCCTTGCTGTGTCAACTGCTGAGTCAACTTTCTGTCTTCCTCCAAATAAGCTTTTTAGACTGATGGGAATGACCTGGTGAACTAGCAAGAGGATGCATTTCTCTTAGACTACAAAGACTACAAATGGTTTCTAGAAATTGCTCTGGATAAGGGCATGCACCAAATGCCATAAAAGTAAACATATAGTGCAAGCACAGCAGGAATGTTAATTTAGGAACGTGGAATGGAAGTAAGGATAACGTCGGTACTGAGTTGTTCATGAAGGTTAGAATTGCTTTGAAGAAATTATGTCAAAACTTTGTTGGCCACATGACGATGGGATAAGGAATGCCCCTAACACTTACTGTACACACACACTCATTCTCTATACTGCTTATCCTCAGACTCAGGGCACTAGGACTCAGGACACTGGGCGGGGTACACTTTGGACAAGTTGGGAATCCATCATGGTGCATAAGCATGCACATTATAGGTAGTTTGAAAATGCCAATAATCCTACTTTGCACGTCTTTAGAGGAAACCAAAGTACCTGGAGGTAACCCACAAAGCTTGAGGAGAAAATGCAAACTCCACAAACACACAGACCATCGTGCTCAACCAAACAACTTGAATCCTCCGGGTACTGAATTGGATTTGTGAAGCCTGTTAGAAAATTAAGGAACAATGGATGTGGTCAGGTGTGGTGCGAATGGATGTTAATCGGCATAAATGCTCTAAATAAAAGTTAGAATTTGGTTGTTTTGAGGTTGTCATCACAAGGTCATCTAAGTTTAGGGTTCTTGCTGAGAGAGATGATATCTTTTGCTTATAGCTAGAGAACATATTTGTTAAGTCTTGTGTCTTTGTAGACTTTTTATTGTTTGGGACATGGTGCCTTTTGATGAACCAACCACGAATTTGCTGGGTAGCTAGTTACTGAATTTTTTTACTCTTATTCTTTGCTCAGTGGGTATTTGTTCATTTGAATTCTACAATAATGTTTGTTTTGCATAATTGCTTTTGGCATTAAGCATTTATACAGTACACTTTTTAAGAAGCATATACACTGACCAGCCATAATTCCTTTTGATGCTGGGGGATCTCTGGGGAATGACTCCATAAGACATCTGGTTGTGCTGTTGTGTCTGGCAGCAGGGGATTGTTTGGTTGCTGTGGGTTGCAGGATGGGTCCTCCATGGATCAGACTTGTTTGTCCGGCATATTCCATGGATGCTTGGTCAGATTGAGAACTGGGGAATTTGGAGGCCAACAAACTTGAACTCTTTGCTTACTAAGCCCCATATGTCTCAGGTTGTGTCAGGAATCAGAGGGGATCAGACAAGATAGCCTTTGGTCCTCAAGGGCATAGATGAGCCTGATCAACTGATCAATACTCATTACATTTACATTTGAGCATTGGGCAGACACCCTTCTCCAGAGCGACTTACATTTTTTCTCTCAATTTTTTTTTTTTTTTTTACATCTGAGCAATCGAGGCTTAAAGGCCTTGCTCAAGGGCCCAACTGGCAACTTGGTGATGCTGTAGTCCAATGCCTTAACCTACCCCTGACCCCTAATCTTTTATTAATAAAAACCAGGCCATTAAACAATCCTGTAAAAGACTTAATGTATAAAATTCACACTTTGAAGAGATTTTTAAATACTTAACAGCATTTGACAAGTTTGATGATTTCACCAGCGTGCTACCTCACAGCAATCGTCTTGGGATGGTATATCATTTCTCACAATGAAAAGCCACTGTTAGTGGTCAAGAGTGCAGTTTTGAAAAGTGAAGTAGAGTCAAAGGAACAGGGTAGCCAGGAGTCTTATCTAATGGCACTCATTAGTTACTGCATACATCTTTCTGCTTCATTTAAGCCATCTTGTTCAGGAGGATCTATCATTCTAGCAAGCGCCTTGCTGTAAGCTTGTAGCTTCTGATTTATTCCGATTACCCTTTTCAGTCCTTGCACCATGGCTCTGAAAGCACCTTGAACCTTTTTAATTAAGACAGTGTAATTTGGACCTTAATTTATCGTTAATGCAGGGCATCCATTAGCAGACACATTCTGGTGCCTTTGCAGCTGGGAGACTGAACTGAGACGAACGCTGTTTTTGGCAGCGACACAAACCGCACACATAAACGTGGCTCTTAGAGGCACAACAACAAAATTGGCCTTGAAAACATAAGCAATAATTTTGTCATCAGTCCCAAAGGAGATCAGAGTGGTTCAGTGAACAAAATGTCGGAGGAATCCCTAGATTTCTAGGGATTTCTAGTCTAGAAGACTAATTTTAGCATTTATAAATAAAGATACTAAAAAGGAAAAAGGAAAAATAGCTAGCAGTGAAAGTAGTCAGGAGTTTAAAATCAGACTATGATTCACAGGTATGTAAAATTGGATACAGTGCTGTGAAAAGTTATTGACCCCTTGCTGATTTTTTCATTTATTGCATATTTGTCACACTTAAATGATTGAGCTAATCAAACAAATTTTGAAATGACACAAATATAACCCAAGAAAATTGTGAAAAATGTATGCCATTTATGCCAATCCTGGCATAAATGGACTTTTAAGGCTATATTGCTTATCATGTAGAAAGTTTATCAACATTTTTGTAATGATATCTACATTGAATAATGTGACTTTTTAATTATGACTTTTTAATGGATACTGCAAATACTGTGCAATGTTTCTCACTCACTCACCATCTATATCGCTTTATCCTGTATCACAGGGGGCCTGGAGCCTATCCTAGGACGCTTAGGGCACGTGGTGGGGTACACCCTAGACAGGGTGCCAATCCATCACAGAGTACGCATATACATATTCACACACTTTTACACACTATGGGCAATTCGAGAATACTAATTAGCCTTATCTGAATGTCTTTGGTATGTGGGCGGAAACCCACCAAGCACGGGGAGAACATGCAAACTGCATGAGATAATCAAACCTGGACCCTGGAGGGGATTTGAATTTTGAAGACTGTTTTTCCTCCTGAATTGTAATATTATGGGCTACATTGTCTAGATTACAACAATACAAAATGTGAAAAAGTTTCAAATACATTTACATAATTCTGTAAGATGCTGCATTCTTTTTGAAACTATGGACTAACAAGCAACTAACTAACTAACAAGTAAAGTGTAGTTTTCTATTTATTGTATTAAACAATTCTAATCAGTCTGTTGCAGCAGCACAACCTCTGGATTCAGGAGAACTTTATTCATCTTCATAAAGTGATTATGCTTCAGCGGACATGACGGACATGGGTTCATCAACTCCGTAACCTTGGGTTGAGCTGCTGGTTCAGCCATGATTAATAACTCTCATTAGCCTTGTGACATGCTGAGCTGTGGAACTGAGCCATTATTTTGAAGTGTCCATGCTGGATCAGGGGTTTATAGCATTCTCACGTCGACTCTTCCACATGCAATAACAGTTCTGTCAAGAGGACCCCGAATTATGTTTCAGGGAAGGCATGAACCAAAACGAACATTTCAAGCAGTGATGTAAAATGTGCACACATTTTTCTGATACAGTCCCATTATAAATGACTGGTCTAACATTCTTTTTAGAAACCTTGGAACGTTTCCACATGGCCAATATTTTTACTGTTGACCTACTGCTGCTTCTGCTAGTACAAACAGTTTGACTGCAACTACAGTAAGGAAAGTGTCTGAGAAAAGGAAACAACTGGCGTTTTAATTACTTTCTAATATTCCTTGCCATTAAAAGTAGCTGCAAAATAAAAATTATCTATATTTTCGTACAAACTTAAAAAAATATATATATATAATAATAATAATAATCTCAAAATAACTAATATCCTGGAGACTTTTTTCCTTTGCAATTTAATTGAAAAAGTAGACCTCATATATTCTAGAATAATTACATTACATTTCAAGACTGAAAATCATGAAAATCAAAAATCCAGTATCCCAAATATTTGAAAATTATTAATATTTGAAGATAATTTAAAAAAGGATTTACAATACAGGAATGTCCAAGTATGTTCATTTATGCACTCAATACTTGGTCAGGGCTCCTTTAGCAGGAATTAATGTATCAGGATTACCAGTCGGGGGGCAAACAGGCAGTATGACTGCTTAAGTGTTATTTAACCAGGTTGCTTTGATAGCAGCCTTTACTCATCTGTGTATTTGGTCAATTTCTTTTTCCTTTATCTGATTTCTTTTTTCCTTAGTTTTTTTGTTTTGTTTTGTTTTCGCATTAATGAACAAAAATACTGTGTGTGGAGGGGGCAGGGAATTGGGAATGATTTTTATGTAAAAAAAAATGTTTATGTTTAACATACAACAATCTGGCTTATTCATTCATTCATTCATTCAAAAAAAAAAAAAAAAAAACACCCTGACACTTCAATCATGTACAGTATTTATTTAAACATGACTAAAAGGTGAACCTTGCAATGGATACAAAGATCACTGCAGCATTGAAAGGCATTTTAAAATAGAGTACGTATTGAAAGAAACCACAGCTGACTCAGAGCTATGCATTAACTAAAAACAAAATCTGAATTTTAAAAAAAAAAAAAAAAAAAAAAAAAACAGATGGGAGCTGATGGTATTCCCACAGTCTGTCGTGTTAAAGCTTGTTCTACACATCTGGAATACATCTGTCAATATCTGATTCATTACATTCACGTATGCTATATTTTCTGACCTATAAATCCCAAATCAGAAAACATCACTGAGTCATTAAAATTTATAAATTGGTACAAGCTGATCTGTCTGATCTACAATATAATATTCATAAAATACCATGGACGGTTCACAGTATCAGTGTCCCCTTAAACAGAGGCTGCCTAAATAGCAGTTTTTGGAAGGCATTTTGTGCACCTGAGATGAAAACATATATTGAAAAGCTATGAAAAGCGACTTGTACGACTGTAATACATATCAACATGACAAAATCCTTAGCCATGCTAATTGTGTTAAGGGATTGACCTGCAAGCAAAATTCAGTTCTAGCCCATTTCTAGTCTGTTGTGGTTGATTGGACAGTGTAGTTAAAATCCTCTGAAATGTTAATATGCTTAATGAACATAATTAAAATATCTTCTATAGGCTAATGCGATGAGATCACGAGGGGTTAAAGGAAGTTCTCTCGTTAGCTCCATATATCCTGCAGGTATCGTTTCTCCTCTCGCAGTTTCGCCATCATTTTCATAGACTCCAGTTTATCCAGCTGAAGCTCTTTGCCTATGATTTCCATCAGAGTATCGTTTACATCTTTTGCCATGTTCTTGGCATCCCTGTTAAAAAAACAAAACGAACATTTAAAATATATATAGATTTTTAAAAAACCATATATTAACATATATGGCAAAACGATATATTTCTGCTCTTTTAAATTATTGTCCGTTAAGATTTTATAGTATGGGTCATATACTGTACATTTTGTATCACTCAGTGTCTATTTACATTCCTGTCGCTGTACTATGCAGGGTCCCATTAAGACATCTGCCCTTATTTCATGTATGAAACACAAAAACTAAAATATTATATATATTTTTTTATATTTATCCAATATTTATTTTCAAAAAGTCTACTGCCTCAGTGTTATTTTTTTTATCTTTTTGTCAGATATTACTATGGTGTACTGAAGTATACGTAATTACAAGCATTTGCTAAGTGTCAATGGCTTTTATTGACGATTACCTTATGTTTATTTGCAATGTTGACCCTTCTTTCTCAAGACATCTTCCATTTTTACCCTGGCATGTTGTCAATCAATTTGAATTTATGGGTTTTTGTTTGTCCACCCACCTCTGGTACCCATCACAGTACCTTGGATGAGAAGCAACCCACGCATGAATGGTTTCAGGATCCTTTACTGTTGGCACTGCACAGGACCGATGGTAGAGCTCACATTCACACATTCCAAAAAGGGCAACAAAGAAGCCACTTCTCTTTGGGGCATCCAGAAAAAAAAGCTTCTCTAATAAAATATCCTGAGACCATTAATGTGTGGGGTTGATTCTCAGCCCAGGGAATGGGCTCAATCACAATTATGAGTAAGAACACAGCAATGAATAAAAAATAATGGTGCAAAAACCTCCTCCAAGAGCAACTTCTCCCAAACCATCAGGGAACAGTTTGGTGCCTAAGAATGCCTTTTCCAGCATGATGGAGCACCTTGCCATAAGGTAAAAATGATAACTAAATGGCTCAGGGAACAAAACATTGAAATTTTGGGTCCATAGCCAGGAAACTCCCCAGACATTAATCCCATTGAGAACTTCTTGTCAATCCTCGAGAGGCTTAACAATCTCCAAACACTGATTATGCAGAAATTGGCTACCATCAGTCAGGATGGGACCCAGAAGTTGACTGACAACATGTGAGGGCGAAGTGCAGAGGTCAACACTGCAAATATTGACTCATTGTATAAACTTCATGTAATTGTCAAAAAAAGCCTTTGACCCTTATGAAATGCTTGTAATTATACTTCAGTATACCATAGTAATGTGACCAAAAAATATCTAACACTGAAACAGCAGACTTTGTGAATGAAATTAATATTTGTGGCATTCTCAAAACTTTTGTACATAACACAGGTTTATACTAGAAAACATGAAAACTAAACATGCCTAGTATAAATATTTCATTCAGAAAATCAATAAGAATTTGACCGACTCACCCACAGACGTAGAGACAGCCCTTTTCTTTGAGAAGAATTCGAGCGATGTGCTCGGCATGAAGGAGTAGGTTATGCTGGACGTATTTGGGGTAGGACTCGGAGCTGTTTCTGATCGGCTCAGCTCGAGAGAAGCACACTTTCAAATGGCTGAGTGTTCCGTTCTCCACAAACTTCTCCAACTCCTCTCTACAGACAAAGCATAGAAATATGAATTTGTATGAAATGAGATCATGCTTCAATCATGCATCAAAATGTTATCTTTCTATTTGAGAAAGAATTTTTTGAATTATATTTTTGAATACAACATAAGCAAAGGTGCTGTTCTACTGAATGATCTTCACTATCTCAATGATCAGGGCTGCAAGTGAGATACTGCTTTTGCACATTGGTTGTATTAATGACAAATCAATATCTAATACCTGACAACAATACGGCAAAATATTTTGTATTTTTGGACTGTCAATGGAAACAGTTCTCATAGAAGGTTTCAAATGGTTGAATAGAGAACTGCGTGTTGCCATGCCAAAGCACGGACAGAATGAGTTGTGGCTAGAATTGAAATTTAATACACAGTAGCAATCACAGACAAGCCAAATGCTACAAACGTTGAAAATGTACCAGTTCTATTGCATTAAATATCCCTTACTTGTGAAACACCATCAAACTGGTGGAACATAGCTGTTGCATAAATAAATAAAAAAAATAACCCACTGGTATTTGATGAAATATTAACAGTTCTCTGTATGGAACTCAGACTTTTCTCACAAACTACATATATTTTCATGTTGTCAGGAAGTACGCTAAAACTTCTTATATACTTTGAAAGGTTGTAAGAAAGGTCAGGGTCTGGTGTGATTCTCTCTCAAACTTCAATTTTCAATTCAATCCGCTACAAGCGCTTTGTGTTGAGTATCCTTCAGATGATGCATTACTTCAGACCCTCCCGCAACGACACGCACTCGCTCAGTGGATTGAAGAAAAAAAAAAAGAAAAAAAAAAAAAGGTCAGGCTCCAGGTTTTATCTTTTTCCACTCAGTTGCTCAGCTTTTCTGTCAGCTAGCTGGTGCTCGCCAGAACTCTGTGATCAGTCTTTGTGTTTGGCTGAAAATACTAATGCACATGAACCACAGGGGAGGAAAAAAGAAAAACGTTTTCCAAGGAGCATTGTGTTTAAAAAGCACACACTCTGCAATTTTAGTTTATGCATACTTAATTCTGAATTACATATAATGATCAGTGGCTGATAACTACAGTATAACCAGTACCACTACAACTGTAGCACCACAAGCATACATATATGGGCAATTCTTGAAACTTCTCAAAAACAAATGTAGTTTTTCGCCAAAATTATCTGAAACCATCAGTATATTTCGTTCAAACAAGTTGAAATAGGTGTTTTTAATTGACTTTTTCTTTGTTGCCAAATAGATAGAAACATTTTTGCTCTTATGTCCTCCAATGTCATTTATGGCAGTAACCCAATTTCAAAGTCCTATAATTTTACTTTTAATTGAAAGAAATATACAAGTCTATATGTACAAACTGTCCACTTCACCATGTCAGTGGTTTTCCCAGGCTGCCACAATTAGTTTATGTCTGTGCCTATAATTTGCTTGTTCTTGTCCAAACTGGACCAATTTAAACTGAACCAACCAGCCATCCACTTGATCCAGCAACAAACCAACCAACCAACTGTTTAAAAAAAGAACTGAATTAACTAAATCAGCCACCAAACCAAACCAAACCAATGACCACCACAACAGAATACAACAAAACATTTGTAAATTTGAAAGCAAAAGCAAATGCCAAAAATGCTACCTACTATATTTAGGCAATCTGATTTGTACAGTTATATTTAATAACAATGTTGTTTACGTTCGATTTTGTGACTTTATGTGTATTGGCCAATAATCTGTAGATGTCAGATCAGTACGAGGTGATCCTTCAACCTGCACATGACTCAGTGGGATGGATATTACACGTGTGCAAGCAGGGAGGACATGCATCAGATTTAAAATACTGATGCTTTCCTACAAGGCCAAAAATGGGCCAGCAGCCAGTTATCTCTAAGCAATTATCACACCCTGTACTCTGTTCCTCCGACACTGCTCGACTGGCTTACCACCTCTCAGAGCACAGGAGAGGCATGTATCAGTACTCTGTTTTGGAACAAACTCCCTCTAGATGTCTGAACACCTGCGTCACTGGCAGGCTTCAAATAATGTCTGAAGAAATAATTTTCACGGGTTTGATCTTTTTGCATGTGTGGCACGCACCACAGACACGAGGCAAGGTCTTACGGGAAAAGCGGAAAAAAGGGAAGGAAAAGAGTGAAGGTGTGCACGTGCAGGTCCGGTGGCAGTGACCATCTATCATGCGGGCACAGGGCTGGCAAAAGGTGGCGGCGAGCAGAGTAGCAGACTGGAGCACGCGGAGGTAGCGCTCCCTGAAGATTGTAGTCCTTCAGGGCGTGGCTCCACAGGACCTCAGGGAGTGTGTTCTGGTGTCTGACACTGGGACGTTAGTGGGGGATTTTTTGGGTGCTATGGGTTGCACAGTGGGGCCTCAGTGATCGTTTGAATTGAAATCTGGGAAGTTTGAAGGCATCCTTGAGCATCAACATCTTTGCTCTTTGCCATGTAAGCGGTGTGTGTGACATGCTGTGAAGCACTGGGTATTCTGATACATTTCTGTCATCGACAGCATTGCCTTTTGGTCAGCATTTTGAGCTGTTGGCTTTTCTGTGGGATCAGGCAGGGCGGGTTGGCCTTTGGTCTCCATGGGCGTAGACGGCCTTTGGGCGGACATGATCCTTACACCGGTGTACTGCTACAGTATATGATTGAATGTTATTCAATGTTGTTTAATTCACCTGCCGGTGGTATTAATGTTACAGCTGATCGGTGTACATCAGGTGCGAATCCTGGGCTGATCTAAAATGCTAAGTGTTTACAGAGAAAAGTACTTTGAGCAATCAGCATCCCTGAAAATCTCTAATCTTTATGTATTGCAAGCCTGTAAAAACTCAAGGAGAAGCACACAAGGTCAAGCTGACCCCTTTTACACAGTAGCCATTAGACATTATTGCAAGCTGCCTATGTGAGCTGTAGGGAAAGAATGTGAGTCTGCTTTTAATCCAAGATTTGAGTAGGCATGTGTAGACATTAGATTTTCAAATCACAGTCATTTACACAGGATCAAGCCGAAGTGGCCATCAGAGGCTGTCAAGTTTCATTTTTAATAATGAGCACACGGAATAAAACACGTTCCCATCACATACACCAGTTTAGATGACGAGCACTACGACACACCATTAATGAGCTGCATTGTTCTCCCAAATACAGTACATGTGTATAAATAACTGTTGCACAGTATACCAGTTCTTCAAAAATACTGTGATACTAGAATTTTGAAAACAGTTATATACCAGCATCAATACTTTATACTATGTGCATGTCTGCATGGTCCGGACCCTGGAGGTGCAAGGCGACAATGCTAACCACTACACCACCGTGCCCCCTAGTAAGTCAGTCAGTTACAATACTATCAAAATTTGTTCAGGTGAAAAAGCATGTGTGTGTGCACCACTCAAACACTGCGAATGCAAATGAGTCTTGAAATCCGCCCTCATTAAAAGCTTGTCATGTGCTTGTCATCATTTTGAGTTTGGAGAGTTTGGAGGTGGGGACAGTGGCTGATGTTTCTGCTCCTGTAATTGGTCAGTCTCAGCCACAGACATCTGTACCTAGACAACACAACGCCGACCCTTTCAGCAAACACAAGTATACAGTGAAGCTGCCGCTTTTATGAATAGAATAAAAACGCTTTAATGATTATAATGATTGCATTTCATTCTTGATTTGAATGAGTTGATTTTTGGAGGGTTTATGATCCAAGTGTGGTCCAAAAACGTTTTATTTTCAGTTAACTACAGCTTCTACAGTTGGGTTATAAACCTCGCTAGACGCTCAGAAGAGAACTAAATTAGAGAGCACGTACAAACTGCCTGACCTGGGCAACTGTGTGGAATTGTACAAAGATTAAAGTCGTTTACATCACAGAATATCACAGTAGGTAATATAGAAGGCAATATAATGTGATTGCCTACATTAACTTATTGTGCCTAATAAAACCCAGGCATAGTCTTAGCAACTACAGCAAGCTGGTGTCAAAACTGTTTTATTGCTATTATTTTTTTCTGGAAACAAAGAGAAATAAAACTCAACCTTTTTTTCCCCTCACTCTATTAGACCTTATTCTTGCTACCAAAGACACAGTTTGATTTGAAAATAATCTAACAAGAAGACAGTCATATCTAATCAGTCTCATAACATTTTTTAAAATGTATCCTCACTCTGGCTGTAGAATTAATTTAATTAACTTTTAGAAAGGACAAATAAAAACATAATTTTTCGACATAATCTCCTTGCTTTTCAATACACTTTGTCCATCCATCAACAAGCTTTTGCGATCCCTCATTAAAAAATTATTTAAGTTGAGCAACGAGCCACGAATGCACTGCTGTCTTCGCTTCTTCATCAGAAATGTATCTTCGCCCTCGTAGGGCTACTTTCAGGGGACGAAACAGGTGAAAGTCCAAAGGAGCAAGACCAGGACGATAGGGAGGATGCTTTAACACCTCAAAACCAAAAGTGTATCATCACGCAAGATCACAACGAACTTGGATAGCAGTCCTCTGTTTAATCTGAAGTTTAGGCTTCAGCTCTTCCATAAAGCGTCGATCGTTGACCCTTTTTTCTGATGATGTTCAAATACTGGCCCTTGAAAGTCCCAGAAATCTGTAAGCATTTATTTTCCAGATGATGGTTGACTTTTGAACTTTTTCTTGGTTGGCGATTGAGGATGTTTCCGTTCCATACTCTGCTGTTTACTCTCAGGCTTGTAGTGATGAATCCATGTCTCATCATCAGTAATGAATTTCAATAAGACACTTTTCACCTTCCTTAGAGTAATCGGTCCAGATTCTGTTTGCAGATATCCCAACGTTTCTGTTTATGCACCTTCACGAGTTGTTTCGGCACCAGATACACCCTCAGACCACAGAAAAGAAAACTAAAATCACTGCACGCTGCTCTTCTTTCAAGCAAATCGAGCGGGGCGTCCGATTGCTCACACCGCACAAAGAAATGAACCGATGTAACAGGTTCACACCTGCACAGCAGTGACTGGGGAGACAGTGGCCTTGAAGAGAAAGGGCGAATAAAGTGCAACCAACTGAAGTTTTAATATAACCGAGTGTGGAGCATTTTGACCTCACAAAATGATCACCAGAACTTTTCTGGCCCTGTTTTTTTCCCCATCCACCGAGGTCTAGTTCCTCTGGCTCAGACAGACGGTCTTTGGTTTTATCAAAATTCATGATGGTACCGGTATCGAAACAAAAAATGTTGGTATTGCGATGATGGTTTGTTTCTTGAATATTTGTCAAACGACTCAAGATGGGAGTGAGATTTGTTACTTAGACTAAATCTGACAAAACTGTCAAACTGTAGGCCTGGTCAGGGTTGTGATGGATCAAGAGCCTCAGGAACACAAAAATATATCCGTAATGAGACACCAGTCCATCACAGGGCACCATGCTCGCACATTCACAACGAGGAGCAATTAAGTGTCACCGATCCACCTCCAGGCATATTTTTGGGAGGCAGTAGGCTTTTGTAAAAAGAAATATAGACTATTACCATAATCCTCATTAAGTTCATTAATTCAGTACACCATACCAGGTGGGCAAACATGAACAGATACAGAATAAATGTATTCAGGGCAGAATAGTGTATACCTGGTGCATCCCTAATGGGGATTCATGTGCATTAACTCGAAAAGGGAGTGTCTTTCTTCAAGCTGGGCAGTGGAAAGGAAAGCAACAGCACTGAACCATGACACCCAGACGCTAGGCATGTGCCTGTAACTGGTACTTGGGACATTTGATGAATACCGTATTGTTAGTGCAGATACTTTGAAGTAAAGTCACTATTACTTCAAAGTGGGCAGCATTTTTGGGAAGCAGGTATATGCCTGATTCATCTTCAACAGGCAGAATAACTACGTAATGTAAATCTGAAGCAGTGCTTGGGCATCTCCTAGTGGAACATGGTGTGGCTGGCATTTTAATGATTTACTTGTTCTTGAAATCATGCCAGTGATCATTAGTGCACCTAGAGAAACATTTGTGTACTTATGAAATGAATTGTCGTCACTTATTGCGTGTGTCTGTGCTCTCGAAGATATTTCATAACAGAATTATAAAGATGTCATTGTAATTGATGGAACTGTTATTATACAGTCATTGAAGTAATCTCAGGAAGTTCATTCATTTATTTATTCAGGAACACTGACTGTACACCCTGAACGGGACACCAGTCCACTGCAATACATTCACATGCTCATGCACACCTAATCGCAATTTAAAGTCATCTACCAGCATGCTTTGAGAAATTGCGAATAAAAAAAAAAGGAATATTAAGAAGCTCCGGTCCGAACCAGAGATGTAAAGAAGCCATGCTATCTGCTTCGCCACCTTGCCGTGGAGGGAGTACAAATTCTTGACTGTTTCTACCATTAATCATCTTCTTACTTCAATTAAGGGATTAATTTTAGCATAAAAACTGAGTCAGTCAAAATGAGAAGGTTTTTTTTCCAGTGGTTTTTTTTTTATTCATCATTTTAAATGCAAATGTAATAAACTTGGCACATTTGCTCAATTAATCAATGTCTTTGACAAGCAGAACATTGCACCATTTTACCGAGATCAAAGAGATCAGATACTAAGCCTCGATGCTCTACAATGAGTTATTTAACTCGCTTGATAGACACTTTTCCCCCCACAACTGGGTTATGCAGGATTCAGGTTTTGATACCTTTTAATTGCTGGTATAAGGTACTACCGGATGTCTAACTCCTTAAGAACAAGCGCCTGATTATAATTATGTTCAGTCTAAGGAGGGTCGCGTACTGATTTACTTTTAGCATCAATCCTAACGCTTTTACTCACTGAGGAATTCCTAGGTGTGTATACTCAGATGCCATTAATTTTGTATGTTGGTTTACTTTAGTTATTCATTTATTTCAGATCATCATTTTGTACAAAGCGAACTTGCTGGGCTTGCATAGAAGCTGGCGGACTCTTGCTCTCCGTTGTCAGTGCTTTTACTAGTAAGTGTGCAAAAGTCGCTTCTCTAAAACATCTGTGTGGATTTAGGGCAGTGGTGGCTCAATCGGTTAAGGCTGTGGGTTACTGGGTAACTGATCGACAGGTCGCGGGTAGAAGCCCCAGCACCGCCAAGTTGACAGTGTTGAGCCCTTGAGCAAGGCCCTTAAGCCTATCTGCTCCAGGGGCGCTGTAAGCTGGCTGACCCTGCGCTCTGACCCCAGTTTCCTAATTGGTGGCTCAGTGTGTTAACGCTCTGAGTTACTGATCAGAAGGTCGGCGGTTCGAGCCCTGTTGGGCCCTCGAGTAAGGCCCTTAGCCCTGTCTGCTCCAGGGGCACTGTATCATGGCTCTGACCCCAGTTATGCTAGGATATGCAAAGAAAGTGCAAATTTCTGTGCTGTAATGTATATGTGACAAATAAAGGCTTAATTTGGAAGTTAAAGGATAAATCTAGAGGATTAACCTGCTCTTAGGAGAAGTGTCTGTTTAAACACAATCTGAGTAGGGTTATACACGGTCTTTCTTTAAGCATCCATGTCAACATTTTTGTACTCACTAAATAAGTTCAAAGAGACGCCAAACCACTCACATCTACAACATATCTACCACACCCAGACTTCTAACCTCAAGCTACATATGGCACTCCGGAACTCCCAGTGATCCAGACCCCCTCTAACTCTCCGGACCCGATAACTCTCTGACTCATCCTGGTGCCCCGTTTCTGGTTGGAGATCTTGTTTCATGGAGACCGTGTGGTCTGCGTGGGATGTGCATTATGACCAAGGACGGTTCCACTTTAGCATAAAGACGGTCCTGGACTCGACTGTTATCTGAGGACTCTCTCTCAATAGTTCAGGACTGAAATTCCCACAAACAGTTTTGTACCTGAGCCTCGAATAAAAAACTCCATATTAACTTGAACACGTTTCCGGTCATACTGAACTTCCAGCCTGACACTCCGTATGACTGTTGATCAATCCCAGCTATCTGATATAACCTAAATGAGGATGGGTTTATTGCCATCTCAGGGAGTTTTTCCTTGCCACCATCGCTCTCGGTTTACTCGTCAGGGACTTTCGGATAATTATGATTTATACATATTTCCTCACACTTTCCAAACTCATTTCCAAGTGTTTTTTATTCTGGAAAGCTGCTTTATGACAACATGGTTAAAGCTCTATATCAATAAAACTGAACTGAATTGAAATTAACCAAACAGATTGCGCTTAAAATGATTTTTCAGAAACTTTGATATATTTTTTTTCCACGACTGGAAAATGTGATCTATAAATTCCAGGATTTTTCCAGGATTTGCAGGACAGAGCGAACCCTGTTATAAACAGCGCACATTAAACAGCAGACTTTTTTTCATGATGGTAATAAAAAGGATAACGCTGCTATTTTTAAATACCGCAGGATATGATTTTGCCATTTTACTGCTCAAACCTAAACCACAATGAGTCAAACGTGTCGATGTCTACTCCGGTTGACTGGATGGCTAAGACCCTTTAAAGAAATTGCAGCTTTCCCAAATAATATATAGATGCTATGTTCTGTCCTTATTTTACTGATGAATGAGAGTAGGAGAGAGAGAGAGAAAAAGAAGAGGGAGAGAGGAAATTCTTTTAATGGTCACTTACCATCTAATAATTGAAAACCTTACAAATCCCTTTAAAACCGATGAGACGAAAGCATAAAAGGCGTATTGAGATAAACAATTAGTCTAATAACTACTATGCTACTGAGGCTTTTCAAGCCTTGTTACATAGAGATTTTACCCCTAAAACCCTAATCCTACCAGATTCAGTGGCTGACTTAATAAATAAAAACTTAATGGTCCCTTAAAGGATCAGCGCCTGACCATCACCATTGCTTCTACAAGAAGACGTGTGATTAGCAATACATCAGGGAAACCGAGAGATGACTGGCTGAAGGTTGTTGAGCTTCATATTATAAAAACGAATGATGTTTCAGTTCCAGTGGCAAGACTATCTATTAGTGTTGCTTTTTTATTTTTTTTTTTTACACGTGGGGCAAACCTGGGACTTTCGATCGGGAATAATACTGTAGGATACAGTTTCGAGAGCAAAAACTGCCTTTATTTCTCTGCCACACTAATGCACCTATCCCAGTGTTTAACTAGTGCCTGGACACTCATGACCAGAGACTGCTTCAGATCTGAATCGCTGACCTCCCAGGAACGTCATTAATGGCCCAAACATGCCATCTTTTAGAGCAAGGTCAGGATTGCTCTCTGTAATGTAACGATAACTCCCAGCCAAGTTTCATGAATGAATGTGTGCACAGTTCCCGCAGACTCTTTCAACAATCTAGTAATCAATTTTCAATGATCGGGCATTCCACTTGGTGAATGTTCACGTCTGCAGTGAGCTCTGGGCCGCCATCGTTCATGAATGTACAGCCTGCTTTAAAACATTTGCACCGTTCAAACGTACTGTGATTGACATCTTCTGTAAAAACGTCAAATATCAGGTTTACGCCTTCAATCGCAAGAAATCTCATCACAAGTCCCGGGTTTTATCTTGAACGTCCCTTGTAAAAGAAACGTAAAAAGAAATAAAATCGACTCAATTGTAATAATTGTAAAAAATCTATATTTCCTTATTTATCTAATAGTTAAGTGTTAGTGATACATGTTGCTTTTTTCCACATCAAATCTGACAACTATTTATCTACAGACTTTGAATGAAAACCTGTTTTTGTTGGATTTTTTTTCATTTATGACGTACATTTAACATATTTTTAAAAAATCTGACCTCAACAGACTTTATGCATACATCATGGAAATAATGTCTCTGTCTTTAGTGTGTGTGTGTGTGTGTGTGTGTGTATTTGTGTGTTTATTTGTGTGTGTATTTGTGTGTGTTTGTGTGTGTATTTGTGTGTGTTTGTGTGTGTTTTTGTGTGTGTTTGTGTGTGTTTGTGTGTGTTTTTGTGTGTGTGCGTGTGTGTATTTGTGTGTGTGTGTGTGTATTTGTGTGTGTGCGCGTGTATTTGTGTGTGTGCGCGTGTGTATTTGTGTGTGTGAGAGTGTGTGAGAGTGTGTGTGAGAGTGTGTGAGAGTGTGTGTGTGTGTGTGTGTGTGTGTGAGAGCACCCACCTAAAAATGAAGTCTTTGTCTTTATGCCTGCAGCCGAAGAAGAGCCAAGTCTCACCAAATGCACTGTCCTGATTTCCCTCCCGCTCCTTTTCTCTGTTAAAGCGAAATTACATCAGCAATAATAATAATAATGTTTGCTCAAAAAAAATAAAAAATAAAAAAATGCATGAGTAATCACAATTCCGGTTTAAAAGGAACACCTTATGGGGTTTTCACCAACTTTTCCACCACCATCTGTAATGCACATGGTCTTTAACTCGATGTGCTTACAGCACAATGTAAGATTAATATTGTAATTTTATAGTTAAGAATGTGCAGATATATTTTTATACCACATATTTTCAGACCTTCCTCTTCTTCCGGTGAACTAATCTATGCGACCGGTTTATTGGACGAAAACAAAAGCCATTTATCTCAAATTGGGGCTGTTAGGGAAAAAATGTTTTCTACTGCCTCCTAATTTGTACTGATCCATCTCAGGAGCACAAAAGCTGTCCGAAATTATTACTTTTCTGCTCAGCTTCTCCCGATAAAACATTCTGACATGTTATTAAGCCTGTTAAACACTCCGATACTGAATTGCAATTGTAATTTAATATGCATCCCATACTGCCTTTCACTTAATGTCCTCCATGCATACCCCACCTGGCATACTTGTGTTTCATTTCGCTCCAATCGCTCTACAGTTTAAGGGCATTTAACTGCTGAACAGGACTGGGAATGAAGTAAGACCAGAAGGCATCTTTAAGAATGAGTTCTCCAGAAGGTCTGGCACCTTTCCCAGAATGCCTTTCACTGAGGTGGCACAAAAGCAGCAGGCACTATCTGTTCACACACCTGCTGGTGCCTGATGGCTTCGAGTAGATAAAAGTTGGGTCAGGACATCCGAAGGCAACACACGACACAGTGCAGAGCTCAGATTTTTGTGATATTAGACACTGAAGTTAATGATTTTCTGTTTAGTATGCGTGTCAGATTGTGCACTGTGCGCAATATACTGTGCACTTGACACACAGCAATGTCAGAAATTGGGGTATTAGACAAAAATAACAGATCACCATGTGGCAGATCATGTTTTTGTGCCACTTGAACATTTTTCTTCGTTTTGTGTCACTTTTTTCGCTCAAAGGTTTTATCTGCTACACAGAGGTAATTATGATTGCCAAGTCTTTAAAAAAATTTTTTTTTTAAGTGTCATTTCACACTTCATTTCTTGATAGCTTAGAAAACATTGCCGGTATAAAAAAATTTCCCACATATACAGTATAAAAGTACACGATATAAGACAACCTTATTAAATTCTTAATGCCGGCTGGAACACTGCTCCCTAGTTAAGTGGAAATGTACAAGAAGCCTTTTTCACTGGCTGAGCTGAGAACGATCCTTTAGATGAGCTGTACTTCTTCTGTAACATAATATAAGACCAAATTATATTAGTTGCCATAGAAGGAGGTTGACGGCACTGTACTGTAGCTTAAATTCTCAGTTAAAGAAGAATTTGGGGGAACCTGGGACCGCACCTTGATTCCCAGACAAGAGCTCATTGACGACTCAATGCACATCCCTATTTTGCCATAACAATTTCATCTTCATCAAAGTCACTTAAATCCTTATGCTTGCCCATTTTTTCCTGCTTCCAAAACATCAATAAAAAAAATAAATAAATAAATAAATAGAATGGTGCTGCCCAACATATCCCACCTACTTCAGATGCCATTGTAATGTGATATGATATTATAACGTGCTGATTTAATTTGCACTGCGATTCTTTAAGTATCCCGAATTTGATAAATATCCCCTATGCAGGATGCTGCACCATGTGACTAATCTAGAGCTCGCCATCTGCAGGATTATATAGGAACTGCAAGATTTTACAGCCTCAAGTGCAAATGCATATAAATTCCAAAATAATAATAATTTTATATATATATATATATAAATCTAAAAATATATATATATAAACTGAATCGATACTTCTTTGATCCACCCCCCCAAAAAAAAATCTCCAGTAGCTACTGTGACAAGGGAAAACGTTACAGCTGATCGAAGTATAGAGTGAGCAGCTCAGGGATGTGATGTTCACGCATTATATTTAATATGGGATGCATATTTCTTTAATCCAATTGAAATCATCCTGATTAGAGATGCCACTGCAACTGTTTACATGGACGATGACTACAGTCAAAAGTCATCATACAACAGCTGTCTGTATCAGCCGAGTCCAAGACCGTCTTCATGGTCAAGTGGAACCGTCCCCAGTCACCAAACTCGGGCCTTCTGCCTTATGATTAGTTATAAGAATTCAGTCTCATTTACATTTGGTTAGATGCTTCACTGCGTGTGAAATGCACATCAATATAGGGTTAGGACAGTGGACAGTTCAAATATTTACATGGGTAATATTTACCTATTAAACAGATTAACCAAGATTTACCCCACCGTATCATCATAAGAATCATAAGGAACTCTAATTACCTCATCACGTTAGTCATAGTGAACCAACATGTTAATAACATTACACTTCTATCCACATTTAGTTTATATTTCAGCGTTTAATGGAACTCTTGCCTTGAGGATAAAATTATGACACGGTCTCCTTTAAACGATGGCCTTTTCCCAATAGTGTTAAAATATGCACGTGGACACAAAGAACCTACAGATAGATTGTGTAATTGATTAGCAGTCAATGTCTGTTGCATGCCTCACAGCAGGGCTAATGCAGGTTGAATTAAACACATTGTTATGAACCAAGCGTCAGCTGCATGCACAGACGGCTCAGTCTAATTACAATTAGAAAAGTAATGAACCAAATCAGGACAGGACTGACTGATGGGGAGGGGAGAAAAGCACAGGATTGCTCTTCAAAGTAAAAGCAATCTGTGCTGCTTCATTGCATATGCTGCCTTTAGTGACCCACTGCATCCAGGTCTAACTACCAGGAGACTGCTGAGCTGAGCTGGCATACCTACAGCAGGGGCAGAAAGTCAGAGTCCACTTGAATACTATTATTTCAGCAATGAAGACAGATAAGATTCTAATATGGTTTACTATTATAAGTAAAAAACTGTGTGTCCTTGGTTGATAACATCAAGGACGATAATGCATAACAAGTACTGAGTCATTCATTATTTTGGTAATTGCTTCATCTGGTCAGGGTGTTTGCGGATCCAAAGCCTACCCTGGAACATTGGGCCAAGGTGGGAACACGCCTCAGATAGGACCACGATGCATACATACATTCACATACTCACTCATACATGGAGGCATCTTGGTCAACAGCGGAGACAATAGCATAACCAATTCATCTACATGCATGCTCTTAGGAGGAAGGAGAACATGCCAAGAAGTGGAAAATCCACAATAACAGTTACTGGTGCAAAATAAAAATAAAAAATAAAAATTTTTAAAAAAGGAAAGAAAAAGAGACCAAACCTATTATGTTTGTCTCACCAACAACATTCGTTGGAAATGTGAAGAACATAAGCAAAGCTGTCATTAAAGGTCCCATACTTTAGCATTTCTTTAAAAGGTTGTGTGTTAAAACTCCACAGATAATGCAATTTTTTTACCTCGAACTTCCTTGATTTTACTTCTCCCCCGAACACACCGTTTTAGTGTCTATGTAAATGAGCTACTGCCGAGCCACGCCCAGCAGAGAACAGCATAACTGAGCACAGTATCTTTTTATATGAGGCCACTATAGGGGGAATCTATTTGGCTTATTATTTACACCCCAGCCAGTACAAAAATGGAAAAAGGACAAAAAGTACACATATTAGAGAATGCCTAAAATGACTAAAAAGTAAACTTTGTACAATAGGTCAAATTTAAGCATTTATTTTTCTTTTTTCTTAAAAAACACTAATCTGGTGCTCCTAATTTATCATGAGAAAATGGTGCTGGTTTCACTTGATAATGTCAATTCCCACACAACCTAATCACAGACACTGGGTATGACCTAAGATTTCTTGGTGAAAAAGTGTTGATCTTAGCATCTGATCACGAAGCGGCCTTCAATAACCCAGCTTTACTGTGGAGTTACGCTGCCATTGGGATTCATAGCAATCTAAAAAGAAAAAAAAAATGAATTCTGTTTCAACACAAAATAATGCAAACTGGACCAGCTTCATGCTGAATACAAATCAAGTCTTCTGCAACTCGGGAGACGGATGTCACGGACCTCTTAGAAAGAAAGTCAGACAAACGACACGACTCAGGGTCACAACAGGGATAAGAACCATCACACCCACGCATTACCTTTTTCCTGTGCATCACGATATATTATCATCGTCCCTCTTTGCTTCTCTAGAGGAGTTCTCTGCTCTGCATGCTAACAAATTTTCTAACTCCTAAGAGATGGGAGCACTTTGATGGAATTTGATATTCTAACTGTATTTTCTCAGGTATCGGCTGATGCTATAACAGTTGGTCACATGACTCATCTGACTTCAATGTAAATGCAGGTTCACCCTAAACACTCCATGTTCTTTCCTACACTGAAAAATCAGCATTAAGTAGCACAAAATGAGTCCTTTTCAGTAAAGTTTTTTTTTTTTTTTAAGATATGCTTGATTCGACAATCTGTCTCAAACTCTATGGATGTGTCCTAAACCAAACCATACTCAGTATACAGATCATCATAGCTATATCCCCAAACAACACGAACTATTTCTTATAAATGGCAAATAAATACACCTTTACCAAAGACTGGCCATCATCCAGAGAAGAAATGGTCATATCAGAACTAGACATGGCCTCACTACATGATCAATTAAATTACATAAACACAATGGATCATTTCCAAATTGCTCCATATTTTCTGTCAGGGGAGGACAAATCCATTAGTTAGCACCTCCATCAGGCAAGTAAAGTTGTTTATCCAGAAATCAAATGAACGAGACTGTTCCTGCCTAGTTAAATGCTTTAGCATTATAAAGTAGGAGAAATTACTAAGCATACAATGCTGTGAAATAGTATTTCCTGCTTTTTTCCCTGCCGGATCTGTTCTTGAATTTCTTTAGATCATGTTTTTTTTTTTTTTAGATCTTTTAGCGTACTTCACCTCACTGATTTCTTGATTCAACCGGTCTGGCAGTAATGGGGCCAAGGTGTGACAAGTGAAATGTAACTCAACTTTCCCAAAAAAAATCTTGTTAACCACAGTTTATTCAGGATTTATTAAGGGGGAGGGCAATTACTTTTTCACATAGGGCCGGGCAGGTTTGGACAGCTTATTCATCTTTTTTTCAAAACTGCATTTTGTGTTCACTCGGATTATCTTTGTGCAATATTAAAATTTGTTTGATAATGTCAGGGGGCAAATACTTTCCACACAGAACTGTATAAATTCCTAGTGAGGGAACAACTGGTTAACTTTTCTTTCCTGATAAAAGTTTTTCGATTAAGTACATTGCGTTTGCAAGCTCAACAAAAAGACACCAAAGTCTTGGCAAACATCTCAGCTGCAGTGTTCTCCCCATCACATTATAAGATTAAAATGAATAAATAATTAATAGACTAACAAGATTCTGCTAGGCTAGAATTCGGCCAATACTCACTAGACCGGCCATGAAAAAAGGATTAAATCACTAATATTTTAACATCATCAGTAGATTGTGGACATGTCCCAAATTATACAACCTAATTACTATGTAGTGTCTTCCCATCTTCAGCCTATGGAGCATATCATTCAAAATACAAAGGCAACATAAACACATCACATATGTTTTTCCCATCATTTGTCAAATGTGGATAGATCCTAAACTACGCACTTGATGCGTTAATGTATTGAAGTTCTCATAATCACACATTGTATAAGTGTCCTCTGGCCACTTTTTAATACCTAATCAGTTCCATCCTCTCACTCCTGTATAGGAGTGCCTCAATTCACGGTGAACTGTGGCTATTTTGTAACCGCCTGGGTAGATAGCATGGACACTACGTGCTGTGTTGCATTATAAGGTTTCGAGAATAATTGGATCTTTAGGTCAGGTCTCTTTTTCGCTTAGTTTTACCTTTTGTTTCCTGACTCGTCTCACTGAGCCACATACATTTTGGTGTGTGTTGACCTTTTCATTTCATTTTCTTTCTTTTCATTCACTCTCTGCCATCCTGAGCTGCACAACGTGTCTCCAACGCAACACTTCAAGCCGTCAGTTGATGGTCGGGAAGATTGAAGTGTCCCATGCTGTTTTACTGCTAAAGAGGGCACTTTAGTCTTTCTTTTGCCCTGCTGTAAACAGTATCTTTTATAGACAATAAGCATCAAACTGATCCGTGACTGTTTTTTTGGGGACAAATCTGAACCTAAGAACCTTTAAACAGGGCAGAATTCACAGTTGGAGAGACAAATTTAGTGTCGGATGGACAGCAGGCGTTTGGCTAAACTGTCTTTCCAGGTTCCTGGTTACGGAGGATGTTTCGAAAAGTTTGAAAACTTCACCTTTAATCATACTGTATATAAATTCTACGCAGCCTAGTTGTTTGGAGATGTACTGTACTGGAGAGATGAACATTGTTTGTCCAAAAGAACTACCACGTCGCTCCAAAATCTCCTGGAAATGTTCAACTCGTGAGCCCTTTTGACCTGTGGATGGGGATCTTGGGAAAACACTGCTATCAAGATATCATCATTGGGTAAAGGCGATCATCAGAACTGATGTGCAGTGGCTGCTCCCTCGAAGGCACATGAGGCCAGAGGGCCAAACCTGGCCTAGAGTGCTTTTTCATTTGGCCTGCATGAACTTGGGGAAAAATGATACGGACTCGCAGAACATTGTACAGAGTTCACTACAGATCTTTGGTGCAGCGACCAGCATTGTACAGAGCACACAAGCTCATCTCTCACATTAATTAAAGCTGACAAGTAGGAGTCTCCTCTATATCTGAAGCATACCGTATACCGCCGTATATAACCGCCGTATATATGGGCACGGTTTCTTCCGTAGCTGGCTTGACCAGTGTGCTGTGCTTGATGGAAGACACATTCATATCTAAAATCAATTCAGAAGCATAAGGTGTTTTATACAGGTTTACCCAAAATTAATTTCAGTTGGCTGAGGATATTTATAAAATACAATTCTGATAGGGCTTTCTTATCTGTACAATTAAACTGGTAAACGTGACTCTTTCATTTCAGGTATGGATGTCAGACAGCAGGAGAAAAAGTGAAGCACCTTTACTGTTATTATTGCACTTTTTAAATGTAGGTCGTACATATGGAGGGTTTGGGGCCAGGAAGTCACCCAATCCCTTATCCCCATGCAGGAAAACTTCACCTTTCTAAAGAATCAACCTGATGGTTTTCTCAAAATAAAAAAAAAATTTTAATCATGTTTTTTTAAGTTTAAATAGAGTCACATCTCCCTCGATTTTGCACACACAACACTTACTGTATATCAAAATGTTTTGCTAGGTCATCGAAGCACAATGGGGGAAAAAACTTACTTGTGAAAGAACAAATTCATCATTTTTGAGTTATGAGGCGAACCCCGTTGCTCCTGCGGCCCTAGCTATCTCATTTTTGGTCTGATCAGGAAACAAGACGCACCATGTTGAACAGCTCGAAAATCTCTACTAGCCTGGAAAATCATGTTGGTCAGAAATAATTAACCCCTTCTATACCAGCCTTAAACTTGCTTCACTGATGATAAATAGGATTCAAGAGTGAAGAGACAGTGAATTAGCAAAAAACTAACCTCTGGTTCTCGCCAGATCTCACACAATTTTTCACACATCCCCACAAAACGTCATCCTTTAGATTTGCGCACACACATATACACACACATAATCCTGCAAAAAACAAAAGCCTCCTCTCTCAAACAATCACTAAACGATTCATGAAATCAGTCCCTTTCCTATTCTTTCCATATATAATCGCGATGATATAATGTACTTCTAGGTTCACTAAAAACTATGACATAACATTCATAATAGGAGAAAAATATACATCTTTTATTATAACTGCTGGGCGATGTTTGTTTTGCATTAAACTCCAGCAGGTTACTTCACGGGCTCTCACCTCAGTACCTGTGCAGCTGTCGGGCTGGTAGCTTCCACAGGAAAAAGAAAATGTATCATTCCAGTTGGCTAATCCTGTTATCTATTATAGCAGCTGGCATCCAAATAAATGTGACTAAACAACTTGAAAAAAAAACTTTTAATCTAATCATCTAAATATTACCTAATAGAGCATACACTTACAGCTTACAGTACGTTAGCCCTTCTTTATCCCATAGAAACATTTTTCATCTATAAACAGTTTCTAATTTTAGAGGCTGGGTTATTAGTGTCAGTCGACAGAGTATGATTAATAAAAAAATATATATGTATAGGTCTAGATTATTTCTTTAGGTGTCTCTAGGGGCAGAGTTTAACACCACTCCTTAAAGGGAACATGTGGACTCGAAAAGAAAATTGCTAAAATGAATTAAAAAAATAAATAAAAAAGTGGAACAATACAGCAGCCTATTTCCTTAGAAAGCTGTACCACTGTATATGTATAGAAAATGAACAGAAAAAGAATATACAAAAAACAATGACAAATAAGTTAATTAATATTTTATAGTAATAATATATTAATGTAATTAAGTAGTATAATTAAAATATAATAATAAATTAAATATTTAATATATCCCTTTTTTTTTTTATTAAAATGCTTATTGTATGGATTTTTTTTCTATGATGACATCACTTTAGAAAATGCATTTAGCTTTGCTCTAGTGAAAGGTTTTAGAATCTTATTAAAGTTTAATCACCTTAATCCAAACAAAATGATACATAAAAGCAATTAATTAGGGAAAGCTTAATCTTTTTCATATTTATTAACAGCTTAATGAGACAACACATGAGGGCCTTATTACTAAATGTAAGTGCACTTGAAGAGGAAAGCCGTTAATCCTAAAGATAAGTAACTTTCAGTCCGGACCAGTATTAACCGTAGAGGTATTAATTAGAGTGATAACGTTTTTTTGGACTGTTATGATCAGATAAGTTGGTAAAAGGAAATGATTATACATTACTTATAAACATTTCTGAATTCATTTGTAACTATTTCCTGGGTGGATTTTTTTTAGATATTATATTAGAGCAAAATAAGAGTATTTTCCCCTCATCCATAGACGATGATCATGTGTTTGATATTTATTTATGATTTATTATCTGCTAGGAATTTGCACAACTATTAAATGTTACACTACCTGATAAGTAATATGGAAAATTCCATATTTCGCTAAATGATTTGGGATATTACTGCAGTTATATGCTGATAAATAACAGAAAAGAATTCGTCAAACTGCTCGTCATTTAAAGTTCCCTTATTTTATTATTTCTTAACATGGGTCTCAAAGCCCCCCCAAAGTGCGTCTGGTAATGCTCTAGCTGTAATACCCTCCTGATAATACACTTTCCGATAACACCCTCTGCTTCTATCCACTTCCAAATGTGCCATTTCAGGGTCTATGAGCTGGAGTAGATCTGAGCAGGGCTGAGCAACAAGCCAGAGGAGGGGGATCACCTTACATACGGTCACATTAGTGGAAAGACTTATAGGCTTGGAAATTTAACAAAAAGCAGGAAACGTGACAAAAAAGGGGACCCATCTCAATTTCTAAAATGAATAAAAACAATCCCCTTCAACAGTTACACATAAGCTATGTTGTGTTACACTGTGACGACAAACAGATCATGAACTAAGTATTTGTTTTAAGGGCCCTTATGTGGATGATGGTGCAGCTCAGCTTAAATCACTGTCTCTGAAACAGACAGCGTACTGCATGGAAGCCCTTATCCATCAACAAAGTCTTCCTCTTTCCCCAATGACCTGCTCTCCTTAGATTGGGAATGTTACATCTACGGCAAAAAGAAAGGTTTAACAACCCAGTAAGTTAAACTGCCCTGTACAATTCCAGCTTCATTGGCATCCAAATGTGAATCTGGATAATAAGCCCCTATGAGCTGGCATGCGCTGCTGATCTGACCTGAAACTAAGCGTGTGGGAGTGGAAAGTGGAGTATAACCAGCGGCATGAAATGCACTTTTTCACACAGCACTGGTCATGACAGAATTCACTATGCCTCAGCAGGTGCGAGGTAGGATTAAAATGTATATATACATTTCTTCTTCTTCTGTATATCCTTATTTCTTCATATTTTACTTCCAATGAGACAGAAGTTTTATAAAGATCTATAAATCATTTAAGCATAAAAACTATCTAATTTAAGGAATGAACCTGTGAGAAACGGGTGCAGATGATGACAGATGATCAAGTCGGTGATTAGTGGTGATGCTGGATGCTGAGTGGTTGGAACAGACGAGAGGGGAAATGGGGTTGCTGCTGAGGTTGTTGCATAAACCGCCGATTTTTAAGTTCTATCTTTTTGGCACTTTTGCAGCCTATCACAGTAACATTTGTTCCGATTTCTTTAATTTCATTTTAAGCACAACATGGTTGGCACAAGATTTTTGCACAGAACTATATACAGTATTTTGCACACAGACAGTCAAGTCCATAAACTTTGGAACAAAGAAGTTTGGCATTTGTTGCACATACCGCCACACTAAATTTGAAATAAAGCACTCAAGATGTGAATAAAGTCAAGACTTTCAGCTTTAATTTATGGGGTTTGACAAAAGTGTAGCATTAACCAGTCGGGAATTACAGAAAGTCTTTATTATATACACATATACCCATTTTGGGGGGCTCATAAATAATGGTGAAAATGGCTGAAGTAAATACAGATGCTTTACAACCACTGATAACTCTCAAGATCAGAAAGGCAATATTAGATTTTTTTTCTGAAAACTTTGACAGATTTACTTGTACCAGAATGATGGACAGAAAAAAGTAAGAGGAAAGAAAGAGCTCATGATCCAAAGCATACCACATCATCTGTCAAACAAGGTGGAGGCAGTGTTATGGCATAAGGATATAACGCTGACAATAGAACCAGGTCACTGGTGTTTATTGATAACCTGACTGCCGATAGCAGGATTAATTCTTAAGCGTATAGGGCGATATCAAATTCTTCCAAAACTAGTAGGATGCCATTTCATATTGCAGAAGGATAATGACCCAAAGCATACGGTTACCAAAGAATTTCTCAAGGTGAAGAAATGGGATATTGATCACTGGCCAAGTCAGTCACCAGCTCTAAGCCCAATAGAGAATGCTTTTGCTTACTGAAGCAGACCGAAGGCAGAAAGATCCACACAATCAAGCAGCAGCTGAAGGCAGCTGCAGTAAAGGCCTGGCAAAGCATCTCAAAGAAGGAAACTTCAAGTACTGGTTGAATGCATAGAATTCAATTGCATCCAAATATTAAAGGCAATCTTTACATTTATAATTATGTTAGTTTGTTCCATAAATGTGTGTGTGTGTATGAAAATGTTAGTTATCCCTGAATGGTTAATGCAACACTCTTACATCTTGTATAACATATCAATTCAATTTATTAGTAAATGTAGTTTAACATCCTGTGCAGTTGACTGTACATCTTGTCAGAAATATTTGTCAGAATAACAAAGTCAATAAGTTTCTAGTAACATTAAATATTTAATTTAAAAAGCTAGATTATATATTGAAAGGAAAATGATTAATACATAATCTGAATTTAAAACACCTCGGTCTGGGTTCTTATATTTACATTATTAAAAATATGTTTTAACGTTAATTATGCAAGTATAAAGTGTTTGCACTTCTTTCCTGAATGAAAATTTAGCACTTATTGTTTCCAGCGTATGTATAAGTCTATTATTATTATTATGCATCACAAGAATGGCTACCAATACATGCTATCTGCTAAATATCAGAAACTACAGTACCATAGCTTTGATGTTTTATGTGTGTGTTTTCCAGATATCATCATTCCCCATTCATCAGATTTAATGTTGTTTTCCACAAAGGTGTTAACCACAATCACACACCCTTTTTCACGGCATTTCTCTCTCTCTCACACACATTACTTATTTTTATCCCACAAAGGCGGTGACAGTTTTCTGACAGGTAGTATAGTGTGTGTGTGTGGTTAGAGATTTACGTCGTTGATCAGCAGTGTGTTACATTTGTTTCATCCAAATGACACGGGCAGCTCAGTTTATATAAAATCAGAGAGTCATTTGTGAAGCATGACACATAAATCGTCCTCGCAGAGGATATGCAGCTGTCAGACCCAGTGTCTATGGTGACTTTTACCTCGCTTGCTTAATGAAACATGCACCACACTTTTCTTTTTATACATGAGCAACAATTAAGTGAGAGAAAGAAACGGTCCATCAACAGACTGACAGATGGTTTAATCACACCTTTAGAAATCCAGTATGTTATATGGTGGAAAAAACAGGAGTCAAGCCAATGATAGTCATTATCTTGTTCAGCAAAATCATAATTTTAGTCTACGTGTGATGGCTTAGTTAATCATTACTAGTATGGTATGATATTTTAAAGGATCTTTAATAAGTTTGGTGACAATACTGAATATGGTCTCTACCCTTATGTTTCATATGAGGCTGTCAATATTAACGCGTGAACACACGCGATTAATCTAGAAATTTTCACGCAGTACTGTTTTTTTAAACGCAAATTAATCATATTACCAAGTCAGGGAAGGGCAGCCGCCGCAAAACCTGTGCCAAGTTGTGTGTGGATCGGATGGTCCGCTGTAGCGACCCCTTGACGGGTGCAGCCTGTGTGTTATAATGGCACGTTTAAAAAGATGACTGAGGAAGCATGACCAGGTGTGTGAGTGGTGGCTCAAGTGGTTAAAGCTCCAGGTTATTGATTTTTGGATCTGAGGATTCGGGTTCGAGCCCCGCCATTGGTGGGTTGCCACACCCCATAGATTTGACATATGTTACTGTTTGAGATATTATAAAACTGCATAATCTGTTTCCTCTAACCGGCTTATCATGCATTTCTTTATTCCAACATTGTATGTTTATAATACAAGTAAACCTGAGTATTGCAAAATTGTGATTAATCGTAATTAATCACAGACTATGACTGTAATTAATTAACTTAAATTTTTTTCACTGGTTGAGAGCTCTGTGATTTTATCCAAAAGGAACTGACTAGATCAGTCCCATGTGGAAGATCAGCCACCTTCAAAAGTTTCTTCTTTCTCACCCATCATCTACCATTTCCTCCCCGTCTCTAAAGGTTTCAGTGACATTCCTAAATTCAGTTCACCAGTTTGATGATCCAGAAAATGTTCATAATCATGGCAGACAGATCCATCACTCCAACAGGGTAATTAAATTTTGTGATAACATCGTAAAACACAATTATTGTGATGGAAATGTAACACATTTAACACTTCTAGCCTGGCCTTCTTTTCCCTGCTTTTTTCCCCCTCTTTCCTATCCATCATTGTAGAGACAGACATGTCTCACCAACATGATGAAATGCTCCAAGAAGACATTTACCAAAGTGCAACCTCACTCTTTTCATGCTCTGTTTAATATTTGCCTATCCTTTTCCACTAGAGAGCTTTTTGAAACAATGTTTTCCTCATGCTCACACAGATGTGACATGGACGCATATGAATATGAATTTATATATTTCTTTTTCCTTTATGACTTTATCCTGGTCATAGTTGGAGAGAATCCCAAGCCTATCCCAGGGACGCTTGTTCATAATGCGAGTGGGCACAATACCTACAGTCAGAGAATTTTAAACATCTACACAACTGTCAGTTCTTCGAGTGTCAGTTGGCTTATCTGCCAGTTAGGATTTTATACTATATGAAACAATTACAATAGTTTGCTCATTTGTTAAGGTTTGTAAGAAAGACTGTAACTGAAGAAAAACCCTTCTTGCAAATGTTTATTGTCAGAGTCCTTATAAATGACAATGGAGATTTGAGAAAGCTGTACCTTTGCTGAAGGAAGCCTATGAAGGGTGCAACACCTGACCCTGGTCCTACCATCACCATGGGAACTGCGGGGTCAGAAGGCAAGTGGAAGATGTTGTTTACACGAGGAGACACATGGACCTAAGAGAGAAAAAAAGAAGTAATGATGAGAGGTTTTGCTTAATTTGAAATGACTGCACTACTTTACTACAATACAAGACATAACTGGATTATAATTCATTTCCTCATCTCATCTTCCCAACAGTATGATAATACAGTATGCAGGCACTGGGGATGAAAATTTCATACCTTTCTCTTAACCCGCATTAGCAATGAACAATCCATTAATCATTATTTATTCATGGTGAGAAAAAGTTAATAATTCATGGTAATTTGTTTTTCCTTGAACCAGAATCCCAACAAATTAGTTATATGGGACAAATTAATGAAACCCAAATAGTTTAAGCAAATAGAAAACCAACAATAACTATAGTGTAATGGACACACTTGAGACTATAGCTCAAATATTTATCCACATACATGCTTTCACTAAAAACAGCCTAATTTTGATTACCAGCCGAATCTATATTTTTCAATCCAAGGAGGATAAAAGTAGCCCAGTAATCTGGTAACACCGCTTGCTCAACATTGTCCAGCCTGACAAGGCATTGATTGATATCTCATTGGCTGTTACTTTTCCAGAACTATTTTTTCGAATAAAAGGATGAATGAAAAAATAGCATGAGTAGCAGACACATCTCAATATCAAGTGTTCAAAGGAGATTATTGCACATATTGAACACCTTCAGCATTGTTTTACAGTGTAGAAAATGATAAAAATCAGGAACAAACATGGAATTAGAAGGTGTGTCCAAACTTTTGATATGTAGTGTATATCCTAATAGAAAACTTCACCATACACAACATGATTTATTACATATATACACCATGAAATATCACGATATTTAAAACTTGTCCTAAAAACAGACCACTTTATTATTTCAACCTTTATATAGGGCACGCTTCATCTCTGATGTTTACATGCTACTGAAATATTCTGCCTACCTAGGCAGGCTTGCCTTAGGTAACTGTCCCTGAATTATTTGTTACTATAGGAACAATAAGATTTTTTGAGTATGTGCATTATTATATTATATTATATTATATTATATTAAAACAAAATGTGGTAAAGTTAGATAATTTATTGCATTGATGTCAGATGATCAGGGTTGTTATTGGTTGTGAGATTTAATTTGTGAAACCAAGAAAGCCTGTCACTCAGCAAAATCGGTAATGCCATGTCGACACTGTGATGTCCTGAAATCCTTGATATTAGATTACGTAATTATCCTACTTTGAATTTAGCACATCATCCCACTGGAATTTTTGCTCACCCATTTTGCTACTGCACTAACCTTGGGCAAGGCTGCATGATCTGTGCTCTCTGGTGAAGACCGTTTTGTCCCGTACGACTCGATGATGGTAGACACGCGATCCGCTAGCCATCCCGTACACAGTCCCGTCCTCTCTGGGTGCTCAGCACATGCTGGAAACCTCACGACGCTGAACACAATATGGACCTTTCCAGGCTGGCACAAAGTCGAGCTGCGCAATACATACACAAGGTTATGAGGACAGAACCGCCAGACCTCTAATACACTGTACATCATTATCTTTCAGTCTACTTGTGTGGAACCCTGCTGACCAGACATTAATATTTCAGTAGCTTAATGTTGCTGCTGGACAGAAGTGCAAAAAAAAAAAAAAAAAAAGAAAAAAACCCATAGCAGCATCATTACACTCAATCATAAGCATTAGTGTAGACGCGGACGAATAAAATGCATAAAAACATTCTTCTTCCTTCAATCAGGAATGTCATTGCTTATGTCATTTCTGACACTATACCATTATGTATGATGTCATTCTTACCCATTAAAAATAGATAAAAACACATCACTGCATGCAAGATATGAGTATATGGGTCTCATATCATATGAAATGTATTAAAAGGTGGAGCTTTGGCGTGATGCACCTGCCAAAATTGCGTTTCGCTACAACATACTTAAACAACAGCCAGAATGAATATATTTCACGAAAATGACATTTTTGTTGACCTTGCCTAGAGTATCATTATGCACGCATCACACTGGGTTAGGATCCAGTTTTAAACTGCCTAAAGATGTCTAAAATCTTGCTAGCTGCATCATTTCCCTATCCAAGTTCAGTTCGTAATCATCTACAGGCTGTCAAAATGTCTGTGATACTCCTGCACACTTTAACAAGTGTAACCTGACTTTATAATCAGGGTCTGAACTTCACTTGCCACAATGCCCTATTCCAGATGTTGATGTCTAATCATAGAGGCAATCATTTTGGTGCACTTTTTCTTATGATGTCAAAATCATTGAAATGATCAAAATATATTCAGATATTGGCAGGTAAAAATCACCAACCACTACTTTCAGCTTCCTCTGTGGCACACACTCAGCCTGCCATAATGCTCTGAGAGCACTTTACACTTACACAGTTGGCGCAGGGTCTAATTTGCATGTCGTGAGACTTAACTGCCTAATCCGCCTTTGTGCGTCATACGTGCGTACTTGTAGGTCTATGTACA
The DNA here is from genome assembly GCA_030014215.1 of Clariallabes teugelsi. Classification (NCBI taxonomy): domain Eukaryota; kingdom Metazoa; phylum Chordata; class Actinopteri; order Siluriformes; family Clariidae; genus Clariallabes; species Clariallabes teugelsi. Next base: position 13,708,333 of record JAQMYG010000019.1, on the reverse strand, counting down.
GTATGTGGTCATGAGCTTCACACAGTGCCAACTAGGCAGCTGAATTTAGGTCTAGGGAGGAAATAACCGAATACAGGAATGTTTTTAATATTTGATACACCAAAAATGCAGACGACTGTGCACGCAACGACTGCAAGCAGGACCTCACCTTATGCACGATAAATTTAGTTATAGGCCAACAAATCAGAATTGACTTGTGTCAGACATATTTCCATAATCTGGAGGTCATAAATTCACAGGATACATTCAGGTTTACTTAACTTTTTACATTTAAATATCACATTCTTCTTGTCATGCAATAATCTCCCATGTATGAAGTAATAAAAATGCCTTTCCGCTTTTAGGCCTGATTGCCAAGTTGCCTCAGTGCTCCTTTGTAGAACTTCCAAAATCCCTTGGTTGGAGGTCACTGAAAGCGGTTACCACAGCGCCCACTGGGACACGAAATTCACACCCAGCATCATAACTACTGTACAAACCATTCCGCTTTTTGGCTAATCTGATCCTTTAAATTCATACATTTTTGTATGAGAACGAGTCAAAAATTATCCACACTCTACCTGTAGAATTGATTTTAATTAACTTTTAGAAATGACAAATACATCATTTCCGACATACTGTAGTCCTTACTTATCAATACATTTTGTTGATCGGTCAACAATCGATCAATATTCCCTCATTAAAGAAATGTTTTAGGCTGAGCTGTGAGCCGCGAATGCACCGCTGTCTTCACGTCTTCATCAGAAGTTGGGCAAAGCAAGTCTGACAAAGCAAGATCAGGACTATAGTCTTATATGCTTTAACACCTCAAAACAAAGTTTCTGCAGAGTGTCGACAGTGTGGGCAGAAGTGTGCAGAGGTGCATCGTCATGCAAGATCACAATGCCCTTGGATATCAGTCCTCAGTTCTTTCCTGCAAATTCCAAGTGGAGCACCCATTTTTGCTGGCACCGCAGTTACGAATCAACCCTTGTAAAATGTTCATACCTGCACAGAAATGACTGGGGAGACAGTAGCCTTGAACGGAAAAGCGATGATGAGACAGAGGTTTTAATATAACCGGAGTGCGGATCATTTTTGACTCACCCTCTAAAATCTTCTTTGTCTTTCAGGGGTCATCACAGCGAATCATCTGCCTCCATCTAACCCTATCCTCTGCTTCTTCTTCTCTCACCCCAACTAACTTCCTGTCCTCTCTCACTGCATCCATAAATCTCCTCTTTGGTCTTCCTATGGACCTCCTGCCTGGCAGTTCCAACCTCAGCATCCTTCTACCGATATATTCACAATCTCTCCTCTAAACATGTCCAAACCACCTCAATCTGGCCTCTCTGACTTTATCTCCAAAACATCTCACATGGGTTGTCCGTCCCTCTGATGAAATTATTCTTGATCCTATCCATCATTGTCACTCCCAAAGAAAACCTCAACATCTTCATCACTGCTACCTCCAACTCCGTCTCCTGTCTTTTCTTCAGTGCCACTGTCCCTAAGCCATAGAGCATCGAGCAACTGAAATATCCGGCCTACTTAGGCAGGCTTGCCTCGTCGAATGGAGTGCACGCTGTGGTAAATAATACAGTTGATTATGGTCACCTACGTGTTCGGCAACGAGTTTCTTACCTCGCGGCTGAGTACGCTCTCGGCTGCAGCTTCGGTAAATGCTCTGTAATAAAGAAGAGGACATGAGGTTACAGATGCTGACATATAAAAAAAGTCATGAAGGGCATTTCGCATTATTGTAGGCATTGAAGTCGGAGCCTTGGAAAAAAAAAAGAAAAGCAAAAATCACGTCTAAAACACAATTCCGCTTTCAGTCCGCTTTGAGCCAAACTTTGCGCCTTGTATTGACTATAAAAGTGATTAAATGTGGGACGGTTTCTGGATATTTTTCCTCTTCGTGCCATCTTACGCCCATGGTTTGCTCATCAAGGAACTGAATCTACATGTAGATATTACACATACATATTGATGAAAAGCACTTCAGAAAATTAAATCAATTTGGACAAGTAGTGGCTATAACCTTCCTGTACCTGACATTCCGCCCGAATAAGGCGACTCATTTTTTGGATTCAGGGATTAAATATTTCAAGCAACTGTCATAGATCTGGTCTGCTCTGCTTTCTACTGCGAGTGGAGCCTAAGGCTAGACCTCTGCTTGTGTTTAATGTGTTGTTAAGGCTCTGGGCTACTGATCAGGTCGAGGTCAAGAGGTCAGTTCTCAGTACTGCCAAGCTGCTACTGTTAGACCCTTGAGTCATTTAACTTTATCTACTGTAGGAACACTATACGGTCAGGACTGATCATGCATTCTGACCCCCGCCTCCTAACAAGCTATGGATTGTGAAGACAATCATTTCACTGCGCTGTACTTGTACTTGTATATGGTGCAACAGCGATACAGAGCATCGCTGCCTCACAGCTCCAGGGTTCACGATTCCATACTGAGCATCTAAGCAGGATGATTAATAATATGCTTATATAGTAAGTGTCAATAAATGTGGGAATATGGTGTTTGGGTTTATCTGTGCCCCGGTTTCCCGTCCAGGATGCACTCCAATACATGTATATTTAACAATAATGGCTATTTACGCACCTATTTCTTATTCCTCCTGAATTATTTTAATTATTTGTTTCTCAGTGTTATATGTTTACTCTCGAGTCGTGGAGATTTAACTGAAGTGAGAGGGCCAGTTAGATTTCGTGTGATTTTACTGCCACCTAGTGAATCATCAAAGTCCATTTCCAAAAAACATGGAGTCCAAACCTTCCGTATCAAACCAATGGACATGATTTTTTGATGTTACATTGACATCAGTCCCTGTCCCTTCTGAAAGTATTGGAATGGGAAGACATTCGTTTTTCCCCCTCTCTATACACTGATGCTGGTTTCTATCCATCCTCTAATAAATAAGCTTGCTTTTTCCCCATAGACAGCTCTCGGATCTGGTGTGGGTTTATTCTTCTCAATAACAAACACAGTTCTCACATGCACAACCACAACCAAGGTTTTAAATCAAATGCAGACATTCAAAGCCACTGTTTAACTGTTTAAACGGTAAATCTAACATCTGGGGAACAGGAAGCACTTGTTCCAAAGTTTTTAATCACTTGAAAAAATAAGGGGGTTCAAATAAAATCCACCGTGCTCAAAACACAGCTATGATTCAGGAATTTGGAATAAACCCAAATATCTTTGGTTTCAGAAAGCAATGTAATTACTAGGGATGCACCGATACCGATATCGGCCTCGATACCACATTTTCTAAAGTACTCGTACTCGTTAAAAGTCCCCCGAT
>JAQMYG010000019.1:13689668-13704934 GCA_030014215.1 Clariallabes teugelsi | reverse complement strand
CATGTTTTTATTAAGTACTCGGTATCGGTATCGGCGAGTACTGAAATGCAAGTACTCGTATTCCAAAAAAGTGGTATTGGCATCCCTAATAATTACCCATGTTCCAATACTTTTGGATAAAATTGTATAACCATATTTCTACCTCAAGGTTCATATGAATTCATAAAAAAAAATAAACAACTTGGGAAGAACTCAATAACCTTAGAAATTAGGGACATTATACGGACAAGTGGTGTGGAGTGGTGGCTCAGGCGACTAAGGCTCTAGGCTGTTGGTTTGGGGATCTGAAGATCTGGATTCGAGCCCCGCTGTCGGTGGGTTGCCACACCCCGTACCACCCAGCCACTCTATGCAGCGCCGATTAGAGGGAAAAGAAAGGGGAATTCGGCATAAAACCCTTGCAGAGTTTTGTGCAGAATGGATGGCCCGCAGCGACTCCTTGATGGGAGCAGCCAAAAGTTAGTTCATAAGGACAGGACAGGAGAAAGTGAGGACAATTATGATCCATCAGGAAGTCTAGATCATCAGAACTTTCATATTACGCAGGATTCTTGAGGTGTCATTCTATAGCTGTGCGAAAGCAAAACGTTCTCCAGTAGTTCTATGTTAAAGCAGTGGCGCGAATGATATCGCAAGAATGTTATTTTTTTATATTATTTTAATTTATAATAATTTAAGACGATTCAGTTAAGCTAAGCTAAGATTTTATTATTTGTCTCATGTACCTTACAGCACAGGGAAATTTCTTTTTTTTTTGCGCATTAATAACCCAGTTAGGAAGCTGGGGTCAGAGCACAGGGGCAGCCAGGAAACAGCACCCCTGGAGCAGACAGGATTAAGGTCGTCAACAGTGGCCGCTTGGCAGCGCTGGGGCTTGAACCCACGATCTCCAGGTCAGTAACCAAGTGCTTTAACAGACTAAGCCTCCACTGCCGTTTGCTCTTAAGCTGCTGATAACATTTACTGATTGACAGCCTGCAGATAAGGAGACGCACTCTATATCCCCACATAAGAAGACTCTTAAAAACCAGTCATGATGCTTTAACTGACCGATGAGGAGGCTGAGAGGGGGTGTGCAGGATGGAAAAGCGCGCAGAAAGTCCAGTATACACACGTTGGCGTTTCTCACAAACCGGTCATAATCTGCAGCTCCCTCGCGGCTACACAACTCCTGTAGCCGTCTCTTCTGCAGAGTTTCCCGCGTGCAGTCCACGAGAGCTCGCAAAAAAGCCTGGAACAAACACATACACACTTAACAGCTAAATATCCATTTGTGACAGCTTACAAAATGTAAGAATAACATAAGAGCATGAGATATAACAAAAACAGTCCCACTGAGGGATCATTCCCAGTAAATGGGGGGGGGGGGGGGTGACCTCCCATTTGCATTGCAAACATTTTTAAAAATGTAAATAATATATTTGCGCTTTTAAATACTTTAACTTAACTGAAATCATAAAATCTTTAGTGCACTAAATTGGCATTTGAATTTGTTTTTTATCCATTATCCCAGTGAAGTAGGCGTGGCCAATGTGCCTGCCAGATCCAGTCCAGGGTGTGTGGCCTCCAACTCCTAAAAGTTATATGTTTTCTTAATTGGATCATATTGTGTTACACTGAAATGGCTCTAAATCATGTGAATTTTCTTAAACCATTAAAATAGATTTGTTGGAAGGAATGTTTTTTGTGGATGTGAAGGAAGTATGGCAAGGGTGTGTGGCCTCATTCACTCACCATCTATACCGCTTTATCCTGTATACAGGGTCGCGGGGACCTGGAGCCTATCCTAGGAGACTTAGGCCATGAGGCGGGGTACACCCTGGACAGGGTACCAATCCATCACAGGGCACACACACATACACAAACTATGGGCAATTTGGGAATGCAAATTCGCCGACTCTGCATGTCTTTGGACTGTGGGAGGAAACCGGAGTACCCGGAGGAAACCCACCAAGCACGGGGAGAACATGCAAACTCCATGCACACAGAGGCGGAAATCAAACCTGGCCGGGAATCAAACCCAGACCCTGGAGGTGCAAGGCAACAGCGCTAACCACTACACTACCGTGCCACCCTAAGCTTTAACGCGACAAAGCTTATTTGCCGGTTTAGAACAACACAGCGTGAATAATTTGAGCATGAAACGTTGTCCGCAAAGGCAGCAGCTATATCTTGTAAGTCGCACCTCATTCAACCTGGGATTACCTTACCACTCCGTGCATGCGGGCCGACATTAAGCACGGCCGCACACACTCTGAATGATAAGAGGAATAGACTGTCTTGTAACAATGCAGAAATTCTGATATTTATAAGAAATGTCTGCCCTCACTGCTTACTAATGAGTAGCCATGATTGTCTCGGAAAATACAAAGTGACTGATGTGTGTTTGTATTTAAAAACGTTATTCATTATGCCTTGTTCCATGTGCTGCAGGTTATAACGAGGGCGTACTGTAGCACAGTCGCATTTTAGATAAGCATTTGGAATGTGCGAGAGCCTTGATTTTTTTTGTCAAGCATGGGCTATTCTATTGGTTTCAGTCTCTTTACAATCTACATTAAATAGTAAGAGAATGGAATATGTTGCTTTATAATAAATAAAAGTTTTAAATTAATGATATTTTCTCAGATCTAAATTTTATTTGTTCACTGCTGTTTAGAATAGTTATAAACAAACAAACAAAACTACACAATAAAGAGAACTCTTTAAATGGCCGATCCCAATAACACACACATACACCCCATTGATCTGCAATAGCTATCAGCTGATCTGATTTCTGTGATCGGTTATCAGTGATCGGCTCCAAAAACCCTGATCGGAGCAGCCCTAGTCATACTGAATCACATCAAACTGAATATTTTTTCTTATTATTTATCATATCAGTGGGATATTGTATGTTACAGTGTTTTGTGCAAAAATAAGTGAAAAAAAAAAATAAAGTGTTCGAAAAACTTCTAAAAAGTGTTCTATTACCTTTTTGGGTATACTCCTTATCTCCAAGCACCAGGTCAGGAGATAGTGTAGAGTACACTTTTCTGGGATGTAGGGAGGAACGCGAGCTCCTGTAGAGGCATTTTCATACAAAATTATTCTCTTACATGAAACGATAAATTCTGACACAGTATAACATATGAAATGGATACATGTTATCATGACGCCGCTAGTTACCTTTCTTTTTAGTGTTTTGGAGCAGCTGCAGATGAACAGTATGATCCTTTTTGTCATGTAGCCCCAGTCTGTGCAGCAAATCCTCCACTTCCGTCTCTCTGTTTGGACAGAGGAGGTCAAACGCATCTCCTGGCTGATAAGAAATCTTTTCATCCTGTAGTGATGATGAGAAACCAGAGCAAGTTCATTTGCATGTTCGAGAACAAAACGCGGGAGTGTGGAAAAGGCGGATTCTGTATGTTTTTGTATGTTAATTTAAGAGCAAGGAAGGCGGATATACCTGGATGTTGAGCTCCAGCATGATGACACGTTTCACCGCATCATCTCGAGTTAAACAGGACGCTCGTGAAATCGGTACTTCGTGAAAGCCCCGCGCAATCACGTGAACCTCCTCCTACAGGAGAAAATAGTCTTTGGGTTAAGTTGTGTCGGATTGGAGTGTATGTTCTTTGGCCATTTTGTATTATAATTACAATTTGAACACACTTCATGTTTTTAATATTAGTATTACCATTTATTTATATCAAATGTACCTATTCTTTATATTAAGGACATACATTTCCTCAATTAACTCAGTAGTATCTCCTGTACTGTATTTCCATAAGAAGTCATTTTACTTTCACGCTTTCATTTACTTTACTTTTTGTACATATTCCTTTCAGCAAAAACATGTTATAAGTTTGCTTTCACACCATACACCGTGGCATGGATCCCAGTACGCTTGAGCCCAAAGTTTGGTGCATTTGTGTAATATGAACACTCCGCTTCATGCCCACGGTCTGGCATACTCTTGTCTGTTCCAACCACTTACATTTACATACTCTGGCAGGGCTCGACTCAAATACATCAACCCAGTCGTATCTACACCCAGAAATGGACGGATGTTTAGAATGCGATGCCATCAACACTGCCCGTATCCTCCAACATCTCTGTGAAAGCACAGTTTGTGTGCGATCTCATCCTCTGAACCATCAGTCATGGCTGATAACTTAAAAAAAGCATGCGAGAGGGTTGCTCTTGACATTTTCCCAAATACTGAATAAAATTAAGCATAGCACAACGGTTGAATCTTCTTCTTTTTGCATTTATTGGCACCTTACAATCCTACCAAGCGCATGCTGCCACCTACTGTATCGAATAGTGTAAATATGCGGGTGTACTCGGGTATGGAATAATTTTATTAAAAAATCCAAAAAACTGGCAAGCAGGGAAGAGCAGCAGGAAAAGTAATCATACCTGGGCATGGTACCAATTAATCGTGTCTGGTGTGAAATCTGCTTAAGGCTTTGTGATGGCCACTTCAATGCTTTCCCTTTGTTTAAAATATTAATCACCCAATCCACATTTTTTTTCTTCAGCCTAGCTAACACAGGATATGGGATATGTAGAACGGTCCCCATTGTTTATTTTTAAGAGTTGAGCGGACAACAGGAATTTAGGAATGAACAAATTATCCATTAGACCATTAATGATTAGGCCTTATGGCTCCCAAGAGGTTTTCTATTAAAACTCTACGACTAAAACTCAAAAAGCTCACCTCTCCAGTAGGCACATCTCCCAAAACAACCTCTAGAAAAGATGGAGGAAGTGCAGGGACGTTGAGCGAAGACTGAGAAAGCGGAGCTACGGATCGATTCAAAGACGCCTCCAAAGGAGTTTCTGCATCCTGGCTTTCGGTTTCAGATTCCGGTTTGGATTTTCCTTCGTCTGCGCCACTGATATCCAGCAGCTCAAGGCTTTGTACAGACGACTCGAGTTTCTCCTGGACAGCCAATGATTGATGATCATTGCTCAGAGGAATGTCACTAATGAGATCGGAAGCAGACATTTTGGCAAATATCGTCTTTAGGGCGTCCCAAAGTCCGTCGATCCACGGGTCCACCACTACTTCCAGCCTAAAGAAGAATCAACGACTGATTGAATCGATCACTGAAGTTCAGTGGGACTATTCAGTCTGAACCAAACTATAATAAATAATTTGACAACTCCTTACCCTGTACCATCATCAGCAAGGCCAGTTGCATAGAAATGATTTGCACCCAGATCCTGTAGACGGCCGTCAATGGTTTTGCCACAGTTGCAAAAATCCGTATAGTTGGTGTCTCCTAAAGCTGAAAGCCACACACACACACACACACACACACACACACACAAAGACAATTATTCTCACTCCTTACTCCTTCCTAAGGCGTTACTTTATCATCAGCACAACACCGGCTTACCTAACAGTGCATAGTTCAGATGAGAGAAGTGATCACGCCCCAGAGATTTCTTCTTGATCCCCCTCACAAACTTCAGCGCCGTGTCTGGGGGTTCACCATATCCCGTAGTGGAAACGACAAAAACCACAGGGCTGTGTTCTTTCTCCAAGTCGTACTGCGAAGGTGAAAGGAAAAAGTTAAGATCAAATCAACCTCAACCTCTGAGCCTGAAAGAGATTCAGAAATGTAATTGTGGCTTTATTAGCTTACATGCTGATGATACATTTGTCACATCATGATAACTGGTAATTTTATTACAGTTTATAACATTATCCTGACCGTGACACTTTCACATTGTTATTGAGGACATGCTTTCTGCGCTGGGATGAATCCGAAGTTGTTTAAAAGGGGCTATGCAGTATACTTAATCTCGCATGTCCTACCTTATCCCCATCACTCAAGCAGCTGATCCCTGCCTCAAAGCCATGCTCGGCGGCCTGATCGGCAAGCTGCTCGGCTATGGACTGAGCTTGACCTTTCTGCGACCCGTACAGTATCAGGAAGCGAGATGACGAACCCACTCGGGGCATGATAACGTGGACACTATGGACAGAAGATCAAATGCAAGGAACATCTCATGAACCTTGTCATTTTGGACCACAGGTTATAACACTAGGATGACCCAGGGGTCGGATCATTTTAGGTATGCCTACCTTTCTATTTGGTCATTAGTTACAAAAGTCACGGTTTACATTTAAAACAGAGATGAATCGGTCGATTGGCCAGTGACCAGAATTGTCTGGTTTTGAGATGGACTTGTGCGGTAGGAGTGAATTATTTGCTTTGTTTGTTTAAAAATAACAATTATGGCGGGTGACATAGATCCAGGTGCATCTCAATAAATTAGAATATCATCGAAAAGTTGATTTATTTCAGTAATTCAATAAAAAAAAAAGTGACTCATTATATACATATATTACACACAGACTGATATATTTGAAGTGTTTATTTCTTTTCATTTTGATGTTTAAATGAAATAAAAATAAGATTATAATTTTTAAAGGTACTTAATTTTGGTTTTTCATGAGCTGTAAGCCATAATCATCAAAATTATGTGAGTAAGTACAGAGTTTTTAAGTGAGGAAAAAAATTATAAGGAATGGGCTACATTTAATTACTTTTTTTTAATGATTTAAAATTGTATTCAAATTTTCCCAGATTTTGTTATCAAATCAAGATATTTATAAAATACTTATTAGAATTGCAATTTTAATCGTATCAGTATCTGGGTATTGTGATAATATTGTATTAGGACATGACTGGTGATTCCCATCCCTAATCCTTACCATTATTAACCAACAGATTTAATAGTGGCTATTGCTTATTCATTACATGCTTTATTAGGAACATCTGGTTTCCAGCTCATTCGTGTAATTATCCACTTATCCAAACATGTGGTGGAGGTGGAACACATGTACCCACGGAGACTCTGATCAAGTGCTTCAGTTAATGTTCACATCAAACATCAGAATGTGAGAAAACGAGTGATCACAGTGACTTTGATCATGACATGTTTGATGCTGCGAGATGCACTGATTCAAATCCCATGCTGACTCTTCTCATCAAAAAAGGCATTTACACCCACAGAAGTGCCACAAAATTAATGTTTCTTGCTTTTCCAGGAGTTTTTCCTGTGACCGAGAAATGCAACGCTGATCACCGCTACGTTTTGGGTGTTTGACTATCAATCGGGGGAAACGAACTGATTAAATGTCCTTGTGATTCCTGTTACATAACCATTTTGAAGTGCTGTACCAACAATTACTAAGTACTTTTAGAAGAAGAGCTGTACACCAATCAACTGTAACATTATGACCACTGAGAGGTGACATGAATGTTGTTGTTGGTCTTTCGGCTGCTCCCGGCAAGGGGTCGCCACAGCGGAATATCCAGTCCGCACAACAACTTGCCACAGGTTTTACACCGGATGCCCTTCCTGACGCAACCATCCCATTTATCCGGGCTTGGGACCGGCACTGCATCCAGTGGCTGGGGGGTTTGGGCACGGGCTAGGAATGGCAGGCGAAACACCTACTACTGAGCCACCAGTGCCCTGAGAGGTGACATGAATAACACTGATAATTCAATTGAATTCAATTTTATTTATATTAACAAATTTTAACAAATGGTCATTGTCGCAAAAGAAAAATTACAGAATCAAACTTAAATTAGGGAAATCAGTATGAAATGAGTTGTATCTTACTGTGTAAATCACTCCATCACATTGCAATGGAACCTGGATGTGAATGGGAAATATGAGGCAGCAAGTGAACATTTTGTCCCTGAAGTGAAAGCAAAAATTATTATTATTTTTTTTTTTTAATGGGGTAAGCGTAAGGATTTGAGCGACTTTCAAAAAACACCAAATTGTGATGGCTAAACAACTGGGTCAGAGAAACTGCAGCACTTATGGGATTTTCCTGGTCTACAGTGATCAGGACCAACCAAAAGAAGCCCAAGGAAAAAAGAAAAAAAAGAAAAAACAGTAAACCGGCAACAGGGTCATGGGCGGCCGAGCTCAGTGAAGCACATGGGGAGTGAGTGCTGATCCAACAGAAGAGTAAAGTGCTCAAAGTGCTGAAATGGTAAATGCTGGTTCTGGGAGAAAAGTGTCAGAACACATAGTACATCATTTTTGCGAATGGGGTTGCGAATGGGGCTGCGTAGCCTACGTTGACCCAAGTTTAAACTGACTGCCATGAGCACATGACCATCATAACTGGACCATGGAGCAATGGAAGAAGGCCTGGTCTGATAAATCACATTTTCTTTTACATCATGTGGATGGCCAGGTGTATGTGCATTGCTTACCTGGGGAAAAGATGGCACCAGGAAGATGCACTATCAAAAGAAGTAAGGCCGGTGAAGGCAGTGAGAGATCTTGGGCAATGTTCTCCTGGGAAACCTTGTGTCCTGCCATTCATGTGGATGTTAATTTTAACACGTACCACCTACCTGAACATTACAGACCAAGTAACACCTCCTCATGAAAATGGTATTCCCTGATGCCAGTGGCCTCTTTCAACAGCACAAAGCTCCCCTACACACGGCAAAACTTGTTAGAGAACGGTTTGAGGGACACAACAAGAAGTTTGAAGTGGTGAATTGGCCTCCAAATTCTCCAGAACTCAATCCCATCGATCATCTGTGGGGCCCACATCACAGCTTACAGGACTTGTAAAGGAAAGGAAAGGATTTGTAGAATGATCTGCCACTGACGGCTTGATGCGAGATACCTCACACACCGTCCGTGGTCTAGTGGAGCCTATGCCTTAAAATGTATACAAGTCTTACTTTTTATCTTGGGCATATTTCAGAAGCAGCCTCCTGGGATAGGCTCCAGGCCCCCCGCGACCCTGATCACAGGATAAAGCGGTATAGAAAATGAATGAATGAATGAATATTTCAGAAGCAGTACTGGCTGAAGATTAATGCAGTCACAATTGACAAGGAGGTGAAAAGCTATTATTTAAAAATGATTGCAGCAGAGCCCTCCAGCGAGAGCCCAAATCTTTAAAATTGTGCACGGCATATTCAATATGGAAAGGATTACATATAGACTTACAGTCCGCTTTAATAGAAACCCTAAATTTCCCTTCAATCACTAATGCAATAATTCAATTAGCCAATCACATGGGAGTCAAGTAACAGTTAATTTAAATACATTTTTACAAAAAAGAAAAAACACAGGAAATGTCCAGTTTTGGTAAGCCTCGGTTTACTGTTCCTCAAACTCCTTTTCTTGGACTTGTCTAAATCATTCATCAACACAACACCACACACAGAACTGCCGCTCTGTGTTTTTCCCGCAGTCTAGAAATCTTAGATCAGCGAGTGCTTATGGTCAAAGATGGAGAGATTTGGGATTTTTTCAAATTCTGATGATTGATGTGAACATTAACTGAAGCTCTTGATCTGGACCTGCACGATTTTATGCAGTTTTCTCCTGTCACACTGACTGAATGGACAATTACAGGAAGTAGCAAGTATATGGGATTGTCTCTCATAGTGTCCGTTGAGTGCATGTTAAGGAGTTAAATATTCATGGTAAACAAATGCTAGAAATGGAATTCAGTCATGCTTGTATATCAAAACAATCGTATATCACAGCAAATTTCCCCATAAGAAATAATAGAAACTCCGATGATTTGTTCCACACCAAAAATATTCATATAAAAATAATTAATTCAAAATATCAAGCAAAATTAACAAATTAACCTGCACTTTACCCTTGAAAAGAATCCCGACAGAGCAGTGTTTCTATTAGTGTGTGTGTGCGGAAACTTCTTTAACGGGGAACCTCTTTAATGACACTCGCTTTTGCTATACGCAAGCGCACACACATGTTCACAGGGTATAATAAACAGTATATGCGCGCACGTGTGTTGACTATATGAGTGACGCGCACGCACTGTTTACATCAGTTTATTTGTAACTGTGTTGCAAAAATGGATGCCACACTTATGATTTGCATGAAAGAAGAGCAGAGTGCAGTGATCTGTTTTTTTCTTTTTTCTTTCATCATCTGGAAAATTGATGCTGACAGTTTTCTGGAATTCTTAAGGGCCAGTATTGGAGCATTATCAGAAAAACCTTTAATAATCAACAGTGCTTGTTACAGTGAGATGCTTATGGAAGAGCTGAAACAAACGTTGGTCGTGAGCTCAGTCCTTCTCTACATATTCTACACCTAAGGCGACACACTTCTCTGACCAGAACCTCCTCTTAATTCCACATTCCAGACTCAAGCGTAGAGGCAACCATGCTTTTTCGGTAATTGGGCCTCGTCTTTGGAATGACTTGCCAGTTGAAATCCAATTGGCTCTTAGTCTAACTATTTTTAAATCCCTTTCAAAAACCCACCTGTTTTAATTGGCCTACTAGGTTTTACTTCGCAATTTATCAAATTTATTTATTTTTTATTCTTTTTAAAAACGTGTTTCTGTTTTGTTTCTTTTAGGCTGTAATCATGTTCTTTTATTTTATAATGATGTTTCTAAATGTACAGCACTTTGGTCAGTCTCGTGGCTGTTGAAGATGTGCTATATAAATAAGCTAAACCTAAACAATGGATGAGCTGGTCTTTGAAGAAGCCTTGATTTGGCTCTCGAGGAAAATTTCCACCTCAGTAATCACCTTGTCGTCTTTAAAGGTCTGCCATGAAGTGGCTTCTTCAAGTTATGGAAGAGAAAGAAGTCACTGGATGCTTCTTTACAACTGGGTCATACCCATACACGCAACCAGTGTATTGTGAATCTCCTCCGCATTTCCCTTCAAATGAAAGAAATGAATGACAGTACGCACTTCAATTTTTTCAACCTAGTGTGTCAGGCCGATCAATAAGGGGCGCCGGGGCGCCGCTCCCTTAAAGTTGGGCAGAGGAGAATGCTACTTTAACGTAATTATTTAACATAATTTATTTTAATAATGAAATAAAGTCATTTAGTCACAATATTCCACTTTATTTCTTAATATAATTTGATTACAATAAAAATATAAACTGTATTACGTTCATTTGTGTGCACGTAAATATGTAGGCACGTAAATGTTTGAAAAGCACGTGATTCGAGGCTGAGCTCTAATTGGATTTTTGCAAATCATCCTTGGGACGCAGCACTGTGCGCCCCAAACACTCCCACTTTTGTTCTTAGCGAATCAATATTGTTTTTAAATATTTGGGCTCATGTGATTGAACCATTCTCAACGAGTCTTATTAACGATCAGCAGATTGTTAGTTAATGTATTGAATATTGATTGACATGGAAGCCAGCTAAATATGAGAGAAAATTCTGGAATTTCTTTGATAAAATACCCCTTCGCAAGGCGATCGGACGAAGAACAAAAAAAGGGTTAAAGAGCTTGGACCAGATCGACCTGATCTTCTAAGTAAGCAGCAGTCAAGTGATCACGGCCGAGCTTACACTCGGTGCTTTTCCAAAACTTCTTATGGCTATTTACAGGCGATTATTACGTTTAATTTTGTCTGCGCCCACTCCCCAACCCCAAAAAAGACAGCGTTCTCATTTTTTTGACTCTCACTTGATATATTTTCTTTTTTAAAACAACTGTATGGTCATTGTTTTAGGTGCATCAAGCACATATAGGTATGTGTATGTTGATTAAGCTAATAATTGCACATACAGTAAAATTAATTTAAAGGTAAGAAGTTGTACTTGGTTTATTTCTGATGCTTTGAGCGGCCATGTTGATTTGACGTCACAAACAGGAGCAGTAACAATCAGTAACAAAATAATCTGACGTCATACAAATAGTAACAGTATCGAAAGAAGCTGACGTCATACAAATACAATAGTATTAGTTCTGACTAAGAATCTGACGTCATACAAACAGTAACAGTATTAAAAGAACTTGATGTCATACAAATAATTACAGTAAATAATCACCAGTAGAACAGATGTTGGTTGCTATAGATAGATAGTGCTGTTACTATTTTTAAAGAACTTAGCACTCAGATATCTGGAGCTAAAGAAGTCTAAAGATTCATCAAAAAGAATCGCTTATGTAGGTTAAAACCTCACACATCGTGTTCGTGTAAACATCGAACGGAAACTAATCTGTACTCCATAATAGAAGCTTTTTTTTTTTATCTGACAACACGCCTTAAACGTTTCTTAAAGTTGAGCTCAATTCAGGTCACCTCTGATGAAATCAAAGCCTGAATTAACTAAAGCACTTCTGTAATAATATACGGGTCGAAAAAACAGAACGGCAAATATCTCCACACGCAATAATCACACACATGTGCTGATATTATGATCAGAGGCAGGTGATACCGAATAATCAATCTTACCTTTACATTACTAAACACAGTCACACCTTAATGACGGCGATACACCGCGGACACACAGCATTAACGCTGTATCGCAAACCACGTGTCGGCGCGAGAGTTTGTGCGGATCTCGCGAGATTAGACCGAACCATCTGCATAAATCGTTTTACTAACTTTTTTTGTGTGTAAATCATATGTTATTCGCTGTAGACTACGTTTAGTTAATACTTTGTGTGCTTGTTATAAGGTTTTAAATCTGCTTTGTTACTTTGTGTGTTAAAGCGAAGAAAGAAATTATTCGTTCTTGTTTCCTCTTTGTCTTTAAGGACTTGGTATCTTCCACTCCGCCCCGAGATTCTTCCAGAAGGCGCCGGCGAGGTGCACACACAGCTTTGGGTGGATATATTCTCTTAAAAATAAAAATAAAGACAATTTCCTGCTAGCTGTGTGTGTAAATTGCAGTTCACGATGTCCACTTTGGGAACGCTGGCCTTCGATGAATATGGACGGCCGTTCATTATCATTAAAGACCAAGATAAGAAGTCTCGCCTGAGTGGCCTTGATGCGCTTAAGGTACTGAAACTACCGGCCGTAAACCAAATCTCTACATAGGGCACTAGGTTTGTGCACTTGCTTTAGTGTGACATAATGACGGCTACAGCGTATCTAGAGCACTTTGTGTGTACTTGGATTCCGCTTTGGGATGCGGCCAACGATTTGCCGATTTTTTTAGCTAATTAGCCGGTTGGATCGTTTAGCTGGATTTTTAAGTGCTACAAGTTTCATAGTCCCTGTAGACTTTTAGTTTTAAACTGGTTAGAGTTTGTAAATGGTAAATGACTAGTCAGTCTGAGACATATGTGATGTATTAATGAGCATTTGTAGATATTGGATGTTAGCATAGCTTAGCTAGCAGCGTGCTGCTCTGCCCATGTGCATGTGCTGCCTTTTATTTCCCCTGTAGTGGAGCTTAGCCTGCAGATTCTCACAATGATCAGAGTCTGGTCATCATCACATGTTTTCTTGTTTTTGTTTTCTGTGTGATTCCAATATGTTAATTCATTTTAACTTTAATTATGTTTGTTTTTAGGTAAGAAAATACAATTATTTCTATATTTATGTGCATATAAATGTGGTGATTTGTGGTTACATCATGTGTTTAACTGCATCATCTTTTTTCCTTTTTCTTTTTAGTCACACATCATGGCTGCAAACGCAGTTGCCAACACCCTAAAGACCTCACTCGGCCCAAATGGTAGGACACAATATCTTAAACAATTCTCTACTGGTTTCTGTCTCGTGTCTGTTAATTATATACACACACACACACACACACACACACACACACACACACACAGACAGATGTATACACACTTCAAAATGAAAAATTTGTGCACAAAAAAAATCATGGCTACTGACATCTTTAGAGGAAACATAATACTGCACTATAAATTGCTACCACAATTCCTTTATGCCATTACTCCTTTATTGGTCCCTTCTGTGTGTGTATACAAGGGGTATCAAAGTGCACACCACAGATCTGGTTGCCTACAGTATGTCCTTCCTCAGCATTAGAATTTGCTATTGATGGCGACGTGTTGATGATACACAATGCTGCGAATGTCCAAAAAAGACAACAAGCATGCACTTGGTCGTGCTGCAGACCTGCCACGCCTTTTTTCGGTTGTGGAGATGATGGGCTCTTCCTCTGAAGACTGTTGCTTCATCTCAGGGTCGTACCCATACATGCAAGTTTCATCGCATGATGTTCCTCATGCCCCTGGGTCAGCAGCCTGGGGAAGCACTTGACAGCCACATACCACATGTTCAAATCACACATGAGGATTGTCTGGACTGTTCTGTGTGACACACTGACAATGGCGGCAACATTGTGAATTTGTTGTCTGACAATCCTCATGCACAAGTTGCCGGATGGTTTTGACATTTTCGAGTGTTGAGCTCGTCGAAGGTCTTCCTGATCTCTTGTCATCTTCCAGCGATGTCTTTCCAATCTAGAAGTGCGTGTGCCACCCCAAACACGTCAAACGACTCATTGCAGCATCCTTGTGAACTTGCTGAATCATGTCAAATGTCTCTGTGGCAGATTTGCCCAGGTTCACACACAATTTCATGTTTGCTGTTTATGATGAAATAGCAGATGTGGTCATGCATGTGGTCAGAATAGCACCAGTTGCACAACTCCCGATGTACCCAGGACGATGTCTTTTGGCACACTGACTTATGATGGTCGGTGCTACCTGTGACTGTACGTGCAGCCTTGTGCTGCTATCTGTTGGCGTGTTACAAAACTAGACTTTTTGATACACACACGAAGTGATGTGATATATTAATTACAAACGCACTCGGAGACAGAGGAAGATTTAAAATAGTCGATCAATGAAAAATTTTTTCACCTAGAAACCCTTTGATTAACACTCGCATTTTTGCAGGGCTTGATAAGATGATGGTGGATAAGGACGGTGAGGTGACAGTAACCAACGACGGCGCTACCATTCTCAGCATGATGGATGTTGATCACCAGATCGCCAAACTCATGGTTGAGCTCTCAAAGTCTCAGGATGATGAGATCGGAGATGGCACCACTGGGGTCGTAGGTGAGGACCATCACAAGCTGATAAAACATGAAGGGTGGTTCGGTTTAAAGATGTACACAGTACCTGTCAAAAGTTTGACGCAATTTTGCATGAATTTTTTTTTTATACATCCTAGAACAGTTTTTTCTAAACTATGAAATAGCACATATGGCATTAGGTAATAAATAACAACAACCAAAGTAAGTTATTTAAAGACAATATCCACTTTTCAAAGGATATTTTTGCATATTTTGGATGCCTTCAGCATTGTTTTACAGTGTAGAAATAGAAATATGGAAAGAACATTGAATTAGAAGCCGTGTCTGAACTTTTGACTGTTAATGCATATGTATATATTTTTTTAAGATTAATATATTGCATTAAACATATGCTTTAGTTGGTGAGGCGAATTTCCTCGTTTTTTTTTTTTTTTTTTTTTTTTTGAGAGAGAGA
>JAQMYG010000019.1:13652678-13664782 GCA_030014215.1 Clariallabes teugelsi | reverse complement strand
TTCTTTTGATTGTGTAAAGCTGCTTTGCGACAATGACAATTGTTAAAAGCGCTATACAAATAAAATTGAATTAAATTGAATTTTGAGGACCAATGCTACATGATGGAGTTCTCACCTTTACCAGTAGTTCATGTTCCAGTGCCCTGCATTAAATCAAGCTTTAGTGGACTAAGGTCAGGTTACAACCTGAACCCTCCAAGGCCTGACATGTCCTACCTTGTATAACCACTGGTATGTGGTAGGTTCATGCTTGATTAGGCAAAGCATTTGCTGCATCAGGGATCCAGATCAGTGTTCTTTTACGAAAGCAGGTTGCCGGAAATACCTGGCTTCCCTATAGCACCAGCCAATCTGCGGAGCTTTGGCCCAGTTCTGGTGGGCATGAAAGTTTCCCCCTGAGTAGAAGAAGAGGATGCATGCAAGGACATTTAATGTCAATAGCAATACCAGTTCATGGCAATGGATTCAGACACGATTTGAACTTGATTGGATAATTTATGCTTATAACTTTAGTAACTTAAAAAAAAAAAAAGACATCTGAAAATCTGAACAATAGCAACATTTATTTCAGGAAAGAACTTACAAAGTCTCCAAGTAGCAATAAACCATCAGATCACAGTAAATACGTCAGTAATCTGATTAATGCTCAAGTACAGTTTAGATACAGGGCTAAGTTTTTTTTATTTTGTATTTTTATTTAACTGGATTTGTTTATTCGGATTACTTTGCAGAGGGATATATGTGACAAGGATAAATAAAAATTGGATAGACCTGTGCATTGCTTACCTTAAGGTGCACAGCAGAAACAATTTCAGACTGTAGTTTGGTGAATGTGTGTGTGTATGTACATGGCATTGACAGTTGGTTGTAAAAAATAATAAAAAATAAAAAAAAGGAAACATGTGACCCACAAGACAGAGACATGAGGGCGTCAGTATTTGAGGAAGTTCAAAGCAGTACCCTATTAATAATATCAGTACAAAGCCAGCGAATCCCAGGGTGAGAAGATATGAGGTAGGCATGTACTGATATTAAAATAAATAATTTAGGTTTATAAAAGTCTATCATGTGTTGAACTATACATTAACATTACTATTATGGGATTACCTTTTTCAAGGACTAATGCAAATATGAAGCCTTAAAAAAAAAGCTGCCTTTCATACTCGGTCAGAGCTTAGCGTCGGGGGACAAACGCTGCCCAATTATGCACTTTATCTAGACAGCTTCCACCTTGAAGGTGTTGAAAAATCCCAATGTATGACCAATGATTGCCACATGCCTACCAGAAAGCAAAATAGAGAAGAAGAGAACTGGGTGTTCCTAAATGAAACTCAACAGACTGGGTGGAACAATCTCATGAATAGTGTGTAGCTGGACAAAAAAAGAATGATGTGTTAAGTAAAACTGTGGAGTAGCCAATATACCTTATATAGATAACACACGGTCACTGATCTGCCTTTTTCCTGTGTTAAGTTGTGTTCAAGCATTTATCTAAGGCTAAATAACCCATTAACTCATTTCATATCAAGGCTTTGAATAGGAACAATCCCACTGCTTTTATGTATATTGTCAAACAGTAATTAATCTTTTATAATTAATAATCATTCCTGTGACTAAGACTCTATATGTGTTTGAAAACCATAGAACCTGTGTGCATCTATTGAGTCCCAAAATACACCTTTACAATATATTTGAGTCGGCCAATAAAATGTATACACCCTTCAGGAAAAGAAAAATAGTGACGTATATTATATTAATATCATATTAATAATGTCATAATATGATCATAATACATCAATAAATTTTGTATTTAGTATTTTTTTTTTACTGAAGTGTGTATAATTTTTTTTTGCCTGACCCTGTATACTGTATACACACTCAAATATGTAGACTAAAGGATGTATTTGTTGTATTTTAAGATTAAATTAAGTTTACTTTTGCTGGAACAAAAATGATCCAGCATGATGTTGGCCCCCATGCACAAAGCCCTGACCCTTACAATTGTTCTTGTAGAGAGATAGAAAGTAGAGATGGGAATTTCCAGGGATCATCCGAAACAATATTATCACGATACCTAGATATCGATTTGATCTGTATTGTGACTCACAATTTTATAACTATCCCAATTAATTATACATACTTTTTTCGATTTACAATGTTACAATTTTAAACAAACTTAGGATGCAACACAGGATGCTGTCCTGCCTACCAGTGAGTGAAGGGTTTAGAGCACACCACCTGTAGGATTATAGAGGAATGGCGATATTTAAGTTAGATTTTTGAGTCCGCATGGCGATACATGAATTACGATACACCACTGAATAGATTTCCCATCTCTAACTGATAGAAAGATAGACAGATATCCCGTATACACACTCTCAGAAGTCATGTCTGCCTGACATTGCACATTCCCATCTATAGCCTCTGACTACTTCAAATCCTGACATCGACACAGCTGTCTGTCTGCATGCAGGAGCTAAGCAACCAAACCTAATCATTGGCAAATAACTGTTAAATCAGAATCCAGACATGTTCCTCCAAGTGTGCTACACTACCTTGTACAGCCGTGTGAGAATGAGAATTATATTGGATGTTATAAACGTACGTTATGTTACAGTCATACAGTCATTTCAGCTCAGTTTGTCCAGCCAGACATTATAACCTGAGAAATCAATTCAAACTGACCTAATAATTAAATGTAAAAAAAACAATACTGTATAAACAGAGGTGGCGTTAAAGGATTAAATTATAATAAATTTTTTTTTTTTTTTTTTACATCCAAGACTGAAGCTGCCCCTCCCCAAAAAAAATGCATATGTGCTTTAGCCCTTTGCTCATGAAATAAAACAGTAATGTGACGAAACTAAAAGCAGCAGCTGGTTCTTCTTAGCGGGATCAAGACAAGTCAACATCAAGGTAATAAATTAAACAGGGTTATAGTGGTAATATATCTTCCAAAGGTTAAAAAGAGACGGACATGTATACATCGACTTCTCGTTCTCCTCTTTCATCAGTAGTGGAGGACCAGTGTTATTGCCCAGCAGTTTAAAAAAAAAAAAAAAAAAAAAAAAACACCCTTTAGAGTGCAAACTTGAATCCACATCATAGAGTAGTGTCACTATCTTCATAATCCAACACCTTTTACAACTTATAGTGTGTGACATCATCACAAAGGAATATTAAAACAAAAAAACACAAACTAATTCTTAAGGACATTTACAATGTCTAGGCTTCTCCAGTTGTTCAGAAGTGCAGCAGATTGCATTAGAAGTGGTGGATGGAGCATGTGTATGTAACTGTATGTGCGTGTGTGTGTGTGTGTGTGTGCGCATGTGTACAAAACTTCCTCAAACACCATGAAACAGAACAAGAGGGGAACAGGACGATTTCACAATTCAAAACATGGTGGAAATGCAGGACGCCGTTATTGTACAGGACATTACAGTTACAGAACAGACTGACGTGTTCTCGTATTATGCACAAAAAAAGTCCACAGAAATGTTTGCCGTTTAAGTCCTCTTGAAATGAGAAAGCTAATTTTTTTATTCTTTTTTTTTTGGAGGGGGGAGCTTAAACAGCTTAACCAGCATTATTAACCAATCCGCCCCGACATCCCGACCCCTACCTAAAAATGATGGAGCTTTTTGTTCTTAAATAAGCACTGGCCTACTGTTTAAAAGTGTAATCAGTATATGAAGACTACTTTCACATTTGTAAACTTTTGTTTTTTTTTTCCTTTTCTTTTTTCTCTTTTTTCCACCCCCTCAGTCTTCTCGGAGACCCTCAACTGCAGCGCTTCATGTGTTCCAGGACGTACTCAGGGAAATGTAGGCTGCACACCTGTAAGCCATCCAGTTTGCAAGGCATTCTGGGATACTCATCCTCCTTCCACTTGTTCTCCTCAGGATCAAAAGTGAGTATAGAGTCGCTGTAATGGCCGTTGTAGCACAATCCACCCAGCACCATGATCTGTTTGTCTAGCACCGCCACGCCATGCCCACTCCGCCCAATGGGCATGGAAGCAAGGATGGTCCATTCATCAGTTTCGGGGTTGTACACTTCTGTCGAGGGGCAGCCTTGCGATTCGAACGATGCCCTCAGGATTACACAAACTCCTCCGAACACATAAAGTTTCCCGTTGTGAGAGATCATCTTGTGGAAACAGCGTGCATAGTTCATCTTAGATTTGTTCTCCCAGCAGTTGGTAAGAATGGGATTGCGGCGCGTGCGGTGTTCAGAAGCTCCCTCACGCTCGGGATCGAACACGCACACCTGTTTGGAGGTGGAGGATGACGTGATACCGCCGGTAATGTAGAGTTTTCCATTTAAAACCGTGCCCTCGTGGCCGTATTTGTTAACTGGGTACGGATCCACAAACTCCCACTTATCCTCTGCAATGTCATAGCGCTCTGTCGAATAAAAGGTCTCGTCCCGCGTCCGTCCTGCCACAGCGTAGATGAACTTTCCGATCACACCGACGGCAAATTCCGACCTAGGGACTGACATGTCTGCCATCCTGAGCCAGGAATTCTGCCTCGGATCATAGCGGTAAACCTTGGATGATGCGTGAAACTCTCCATCTGGCCCCAACTCCTCGCCTCCCAACAGGAAAGCGAAGTTGTTGACGATGGCCAAACAATCAGGCCGAAGTGGAACTTGCGGACCTTCCAACTCCCACCAAACCTTGGGCCGATGCAGGAGCAGGATCTTGCTGTTCACCATGCTGTGACCGATCATCCCTCTGAACACGGCCGTCTGAGGCCGAACGGATCGGATGCGGTTGGACTTTGTTTCAGACAGAGGCTGCTCGTTCACAGAGTGAAAGTAGTTGAGTGCCTGGTCCACTTCCTGCCTCAGCTGACGAGAGTAACGATAGAATTCAGAGGTCTTCACCTAAGAAATAAAAGCAAGTCATGTAGAAATGATTAATGATAAGAATGCAAATATATTAACAAGGTCTTTAAAAAAATTATTAAATGAGACCAAAAACCAACTCCACACATCCGTCTCCTCTTCTTGATTTTTGAAAGGTAATGCATTACACATTTAGGTTCATTAGGGCCCAAGCACTATAGGGTGCGCAGGACCCTCTTGTTTTCCAAAGGATTTTTAGGCTGCAAGCACTATAGGGTGCGCAGGACCCTATAGTGCAGTTTTCCAAAGGAGTTTTTTCCCAACTTTTTGGGCTTTTTGAGGGTCTTAACATGCTCAAAAACTCATGAAAATTTGTTTGGAATCTGGTTGAAATCTGCTGCCATTAGGATGCCTGAGAGTTGCATGGCCCGGGGGCCCTCAGGAGCCCTCACATGAGTTTTTGCTGCATAGCTCCTACACACTTGAACATATGCACACAAAACTCTGTACACATTTAGAGCTCATTCATTTGAACAACTTTTGCAAAAACGCACCCGATGGATTTTGATATACTCCTCCTAGGGAATTTATATGATCGCCACCAAACCGGGCCGATGTGATCTAAAGACACTGAGGATGCAAAATTGCAGAGGGATTTTTGATAGCTCAAACGCTGATAGCTAAACTTAGGCTGAAAAGTGGTTAATAACTTTGTGTGACATCATATTGAGTGGTGCGGCCAGTGACATCACGCCCAGTGACATCACAGTGTGATGCTTTTTTTCAGCATCTGCGGCCTATTCTACACACGTACACATCACAAAGTTAAAACCCATACACACATGCGCACGCAAACACACTCATACATCACACACACATCACAAATGTTAACACTCACACACTCAGATCTATCAGTCTCTTGTGCTTGGGCCCGCTCATCGTTGCTTGCAACTATATTTGGGTTTTAAGTGCAACAAAAACATACAAATTCGCAAGGACTTTGCAATTACTAATGTAATTCATAAAAAAAAACCATCAAATTAAAACATTGTCACTTATCACGCCATTGCATAATACACAATACCTCTATTTTGTCTATTTTTTGCATGTTTGTCACACTTAAAAAATTATTGAAGTAATAGTAAAATTTGTTTCTGAATCATAGGAGTGTGACAAATATGGCAAAAAAAAAAAAAAAAAAAAAAAAACCCAGGAAGGGGCAAAAACTTTTTCACAGAACTGTATATGAAAGATCATTGATTGCGGCAAATTTATATTTATTATTACATTCAATGCATAAAATCGATCAGTGAGCCACATAGAAAAATGTCACATCTGAGCTGTTATCAATCTAGCATCTAATTCTCAGCATTGGTTTCTTCACGATTATCATATGAACTGTGCTTACTGATCATCATTACCTTTTCAAAAACTTGTGTTGGCGTCATGAGACCAAAGCGCAGGTTCTGCACCACAGCGTCCGTGTGTCTCCAGCGACGTCGGTCATGTCTGAGCCAGGCCTGCACTGCCTCATACAGCTCGATCTCCGGGAACCGACTCAGCCGCTCACTGCCCAGGCACACCACCAGCTTCTCCAGGCTCAGGTAGGACAAGAAATCAGGCCTGGACATCAGTGGCACAAAGTTCTCCAGCAGGAAGGTGTCCAGCCGCTCCTGCACTCCCTCCACAGCCACGCTGAAGTCGTCCAGCAGCCTCATGACCTCGGCGCAGTTCTCCAAGCAGATTTTGGCCAACAAGAAAGAACAGCAGAACTCCACTGCCTCGGTGAGCTGCACGTACATAGCCGCCTGGAGAATCTCCTGCACCGTGGGCATGCTGAGTTCCAACGAGCCGTAATACATGAAGCGGAGGACGTGGCCGAAGCCCGCCGCCGTCAGCCCCTTCATGTGGATCTTATCCTGGTCTCGTTCGCGCATATCCGCCGTGAACATGACCCGGAAGTAGTCGCTCTGTGTCGCCAACAGGGCTTTGTGGGCCTGGAAGTGATGCTCTTCTATCAGGAGCGTCACATCCAGCAGGAGGCGTTCCTCGTACAAGGCTCGGAAGCCAGAGGACACGCTCCCATCATGCACCTGTGACAGGTACACCTCAACGTCCCCAGCCATTAAGCACCTGTAAAGAAAAAGAACGGAAAAAAAAAAAAAAAACATCCCAATTTTAGAACTTCACGCATAAAGAACTTCCTCTCACTGGTAAAGAAGGGTATCCTATAAAGTATCCTAGTGTACGTTACATTATGAAAGTATATTTGACGTAAGGTTCTATATTTAAACACATTTTTTAAAAATTATGACATCAAAGGAATGATAACCTACTGTACATAACAGCAGGCACACAGCACATTACAGTACTGTCACAAAGTATTTCTTTTTATAAAGAAAAACTGCAAACTGTCACTGTAAGTTTTGCACAAGTTGATGTGATTTCGAGCAAACAAACAAACCAAGGAAAAAACTGACAGAGGCTAAAAAAGCTTCTGGAAGGACTTCAAGAACATTAACACCTCAGCAGTTTGGGCTGTGATGCTGAGAGACAACTTTGCTGCTCCACACTTTCTCGTTCCTCACACACACACACACAAACACACACATACACATGCACACACTGCACACTCACCTCTGATTGGCCACGGGCATGTCACTTGGGGGTGTCCGAGCCAATCAGAGGACAGTGGCCCTTTGTGTCCGTAGGAAAAAAACCTCTTTTCTGAGGGATTCACCTAAATGACAAGTCAACAAATATTCATCTATATGACAAAATGTCTGGTAAGTTCATGTGAAACATTCAAAATTCATTTACCATAAAAAAAAAATATATTGCCCCTTTTTTTATATACAGACTTTCAGAGACCCAAATTGTGACGAAATTTCCGTTAACAAATTTCCCAAAGGTTTGTATTTAAGAACGGATTCGAATCAATCAAAATTAAAATGATTCATTTTCAGGAGAACGAGAAAACTTTGCATTACCGAGAGCTGTGCAGTAGCTCATTAACTACCTCTAGCTCTATCATCTCAGCTAAAAATGATTGGTTGAAACCAACTTAAGATGTTACTCCTTAAATTACATATGAGCCTTAAAAGTCTAGTTCATCTGGCATCTTCTACGAACAACCATGTCTTATAGTATTACGAAGGTGAGTCCAAAAATTATCCGCACTCTGGTTAAATTAAAACGTCTTATCAGGGCTTTCCTTTCAAGGCTACCGTCTCCCCAGTCACTGCTGTGCAGGTGTGAACATGTTACATCAGTTAACTTGTATTGAGGTGCGAGCAAAAATTGGATTTCCTGATTTGCACGAAAGAAGAACAGAGTGCAGTGATTTTTTCATTTAATTTTTTTTTTTGGTCTGAGGGTGTACCTGGTGCCGTTATTTATCAAAGAGAAAGTTTTTTGTCATGAAGAAGTGTGTATGAATGGATAGAGAACGTCGCACAACTGTTAGCCATCAAGAAGGAGCCGGAAGCCCGCGCACGTCTACGTCCACAGCTGATGAGATCACGAGCCTAAGCGTAAATGGCGGAGTATGGAACGGAAACATCCTCCAACACCGACCAGAAAAAAGTCAACCAACAGCTCAAAAATTGATGCTTAAAGATTTCTGGGATTCGTAAGGGCCAGCATTGGAACATTATCAGGAAAAAGGTTCAGCAATCAACAATGCTCGTTACAGTGAGATGCTTATTGAAGAGCTGAAGCCTAAACATAGGATTAAATGTAGAGGACTGCTATCCAAGGGCATTGTGATCTTGCATGACAATGCACTACCACACACTTCTGCCTGTGTGAGGTGTTAAGGCATCCTCCCTACAGTCCTGATCTTGCTCCATCTGTTTGGTCCCCTGAAAGCAGTCACAGTTCTGATATAAAAATGAAGACAGCGGTGTATTCGTGGCTCGCCACTTAGCCTAAAACATCTTTAATGGGGGAAATACGAAAGCGTGTTGACAGACAGCACAAAAATGATTTAAAGTCAAGTCAAATAAATTGTACATCCAGATAATTTTTGACTCACCCTCGTATATGGTTAACATTGGCTTTTTTTTTCATTCATAATGCAATTATCTAAAAAAGAAGAATACAAATGTTAAACATACAAGTAGGTTAAAAGCAAAACAAAAACAAAAAAAGTCCTCAAAAAGTAGTCGTCATAGCGATCGTACCTTTTGGTGGCGTCCTGGCCAGTCGGCGGCTTCGCTATCAGAGTGCTGAGAGGACGATCACATTTCCTTTGCTTATGTTTCCCCTGTTCTAATGTGTGAAAAACAGGGATTTTAATGCACTGACAACACAAATACTCCCACACACTTCACACAGATTACAAAAAATATTGCAGTTGCACTTTATTACAGTATAAATCATGAGATAATGAATTTGAGGGGGGGAAAAAAAAAAAAAAAAAAAAAAAAAAAAAAAAAAAAATGGTGCATTAAGAGGTTATCAGTATACACGAGTCAGAAGCACTAATCATGGACACCTTAACGAGCTTGCTAACATCCGGAGCTAACATAAGAACATCTGTCTACAATGATTAATATATGCGCAATATTGTACGAGTTCTTCTGTTAAACCTGTACTGTCCACAGTACTGTTAAACCTGATTGTTCAAAAGGTGTTGATTAATGTTCAATATCGAGGTTCTCAAGGTCCTCTCACTCACTTATTCTTTTCTTTCCTCAAATAGAAAAATATCAGTGGTGGCTCAAACGGGTAAGGCGCTGGGTTACTGATCGGAAGGTCGTGGGTTCAAGCCCCAGCACCACCAAGCTGCCACTAAACTCATTTGCTCCTGGGGCACAGTATCCTGGCTGACCCTGCGCTCTGACGCTAGCTGCACAACTGCGATATGTGAAAAAGAAAAAAAAAAAAGATTTCACTGTACTGTAGGTACACACAACAAATACTTAAATCTGACAAAATACATTTTGTTATTCATCTTCTATACCGCTCAGAGAGGTTCCTGGAGCCTATCCCAGGAGACTAGGGGCATGAGGCGGGGGTACACCCTGGACAGGGTGCCAATCTATTGTGGGGCACACACACACTGTACGCCACAACCTAATCTGCATGGACTGTGGGAGAACCTCAATAAGCAAGAAGAGAAAACTCAAACACCCACACAGACCTGAATCGAACCCTCGACCCTGGAGGTGCTAGGCAACAGTACTAACCACTACGCCACCGTGCCACCTAATCTTGTGGTTAACTTTGTAAGAAGTGTGACGAGAGCATGAAAAGTAAAAACCTCCAGAGCAAATAGGTTCCCCCGTGTTCAACGATAATTTCGAAAAGCTTTCAACTGGAAATGACTATTCAATACAATGGACAAGGTCATTGCTGGAGCTTTGACTGTATTGGCATTAATGGTAAAGTAAGCTTCAGCCTTACCACTGACACATCAGGAGAGGTTTAAACTGAAACTAAAGTCTGAACCACTCTGTTAAAGAGATAGAACTGCTTGGACCAGACGAATACAGGCAGAAGTGAGACTCGTGAGTAATGCAGGCGAAGGATTTACATTTAAACACTCTAAAGAACTGACTGAGTGACCTGTACAGAACAACATAGGACGATTTTAAGAGAGCGAGAGAGTGAAAGAAAGAGAGAGACAGAATGAAAGAGACAGCAAGACAAAGAAAGAGAGAGAGAGAAAAAAAGAGAGACAGAAGAGAAAGCGAGAGTGAAAGAGAGAGACAGACAGAAAGAGAGAAATATATATAGAGTCAGAGAAAGAATGAGAGACAGAGAGAAAGACAGGATGTGAGAAAGAGAGAAATATATATATATATATATATATATATATATATATATATATAGAGAGAGAGAGAGAGAGAGAGAGAGTGTGTGTTTGAGAGAGAGAGAGAGAGAGAGAGAGAGAGTGAGTTGTTGACTCTCACACTGTACCCCAGCAGTAAAACAGCATTAGCAGCGTGTTGTTAATCAGCGCTACACTTACAGACCCCCGAACCACTACAGTTACTACGACGGGATTCAAAATGACGTCATTTTACGCAGCTATAAAGAGCGCGAGCGGCTGTAGCGCTAGAATCGTTCGTCCGTTCGTTAGAGGTTTAAATACCTCGGCGATGCGACTCCACACAACCCCGCTTCGACCACGGAGCCCGGGATCCTTCAGACATGGAGGGCCGGTGATTAACGTGTTTCAGAGATCACAAAGACTAGAAGTGAAGAAACAAATCATGATCGGTGATGACATCCCGTCCGTCCGCGACTCTGCATGCCAACAAACCAGCGTTATTTTAACGGAATTAAGACATTATGATTGCCCACAGCCTTTCCAGCCATTCTAGAGGCCATATTATTGTCTGCACTGACGTCATTTCCTGCAGAAGATCCGGGCGACCGGATGTGGAGGTGTTCGTGTGCGGAGTAGAACGCTCGAAAAAAAAAAAAAAAAAAAAAATCACAAGAAGCTCCGTTTGTGATTATTAATTGCGCAGTGCGAATGGGCGATCTGTGATTGGATAAGGAAAGACAGGGTTGCCGAGGCAACCACTCAGATTTTGATCGACTAATAAAGATCTAAAAATAATTGTAGATTATTCTATTCTCGAATCTGATTGGTTAGAAGGTGTTGCTCTATATAAATAAAGGTTTTGTCTGTACAAATTGGTCAGAACTCGCTCTTTTAATGATATCTTTACGTTTCATACGTTGGACAACCTGAAACCAATTTCAGAAAAAAAATGTCTGTCTCTATGCCTGTCACAACATCATGCAAAAACTGTCTGGACTTATTTTAAAAAACTGTCTTATTTAAAAAATAAACTGTCTTATTTTAAAATAAGCTATTACTAGTCTACTTGCTCAATGTAAATCACTCACTGTCATTGTCTATTCCACTTGGCCTGGAACCTATCATGCAGTCAATTTGGGAACACCAATTAGCGTAATCTGCGGAATCGAGCCTAGACCCTGCAAGTGCAAGGCGACAGTGCTAACCACTAAGCCACCGTGCCGCCTACACCTGCACCAATATATTAATTAATTGATATTACTTAAAAAAGCTAAACTGAATATTTTTACTGGGATTAGTTCATATTTTTCCCGCTGAAATAACCGCGCTGTTTATAAGTGATTTTGAACATGCTGGAGTCGGTTTCTTTTAATTATTTTTTTGGGTTTTTCCAGTTTTCTCCCCTAATTTAGTCGTGGCCAATTCCTCCCCGTCACTAGGGGGCTCCCACATTAAGGCTACCACTACCACT
>JAQMYG010000019.1:13639105-13649890 GCA_030014215.1 Clariallabes teugelsi | reverse complement strand
AACCACCTTGATAAGCACCTATAAATATCTTTACAATTGGGTCGTCAAAGTCTGTTTTACTTTTAATGTTGTTTTCATTTATTTTTATTCTTATTATTTTAGTTTGTTTGTTTCTTTTTATTTTAATGTTTGGGGTGTGGTTGTTGGTTCTTGTTTGATTGTACATGATGCTTGTTTTATTGGTCTTTTCATGTTTATATTGTTAGAAAATGGACAATCGCTTAAAATCTATATCAGTAATGATATAGTAATTTATACAATAAAAAAAGTTTGAACCAACAATTGAATTTAAAACACATTTGACTCATTTAGCAAAAAAAAGTCAGGCCAAATGTTTCTAATCATCAGAGTTCTAGGGCTCTAATTCTCAATAGAAAGTAAATCATGGGGGATGATAGTGAAACAGACTCTTTTTCTATACTTTCTTTAAACATTTCTGTCAAGAAAGGAATTTAACGTTATGCAAACATTTTTTAAAATTTCGCAGTAATACCAGAATTTCATGTGATCTATTATTTTTTTAAGCTAGACTGCTTGAAAACCTTCTCCAGGGTTAATATTAAATTACATAATGCTCTTTCATCATCAGATAGTACTGTACTTTTATGGTGATCAATAGAATGTTTTTTCTTAATTTTTGGTTCACCTTCTTCAATCCATATACTTCTAGAGCTAACAAAAGCACCTTCTGCTTTGTGTCTATTTTTTCTATTATTATTTCTATTTTTATCCTAGTTAAATTTAATTTTCTATCATATTTCTTTTATTCATATTTCTTTTTTATTATAAGCTTTAATTCTCTTTCTCTTTTTAAGGTCACTGGCGGTCGTATAAGCATTTCACTGCAGATCGTACTGTGTATGACTGTGTATGTGACACATAAAATTTGAATTTGATTTGAACCCTACTATACATATTCACACTTGTCACAGTCAGATACATTTTCTTGCTTATAGAGTAAAGAAAGTTTATAAAGCATTTCATCTTCATCTGCCTTTCTGCTTTTAGCCAAATTTCTACTAAATTCTCTGCAACATTTTAGAAATTCATGATTACAAAACCAGTCAAACGTTTGGACACATCTTCTAATTCTGTGGACTTTTAATACATTTAATTTGTTCCAGTAGGTTGGTTACATTACAGTTGGTCTCATTCTTACTCACGTTCCCGGTCTCTAAAAGCAGATTTTCCACATCAGCATTCCTTAAAATGTCTAATGCAAGATCCTTCCCTGATCTTGTAAAGAACTCTTTGTCTGCTTTATCCGGTACTTCCACACACAAATTAGTTTCGACATGGTTCCCTTTCAGTGGTACTCAGCATCTAGTTAGAGTTCTGTAGGTTGCATCACCGCCACCTCTAGATCTCCCTCCTTAGCTTCCCCGTCCTTTAAAGCCGACTTTCCATTCCAGTGTTCCTCAAAAACCTTCTGATCAGTGACTGCACATTCTAACAGACTCTTAATGTTGCTTTCTACCCTGTTGGGAGTTTATCCAGTATAAATAGAGTGCTATTAAGGTTGCTGTTTGATTCTTTGCTAAATAATACTTCCTCCTACAAATTAACAATTTGTTCCCCTCCTCATCACATCTACTGTAAAGTTTTAAAGTTTCGCAGTTGAATAAACAAGTATAAGGAGAGACGTATGCAAATGTGTGTCTGTCAAAAAGGTCTCTATTTATTTACATCAAAAGACAGCATTTATATGTTAAGCCAAATACCTGGTGTCATGTACATCTGTTACTACAAATGGCAAACCCTTGGTGGTGAAATCCTGAAGAACAAAAAGTTGTACAGATGTTCATCCAGAGATAAACCAGGAAGTGTTGGCTCGAGAGAGAGAGAGAAAATGAGAGAGTGTGGAAGAGTTAGCACCATAAGATCAGATCCAAGAGGAGACATATGGTAGTAGCATGGAAGATTTAACACGCTAATATCAGATCCACGAGGAAAAGAGGAGAATAAACTTGTATATCAAAAATCTCTTACAGTTGCCTCCGTGAATTCTAACAAAATTTGTGAATGTCAAATAGTCAACATAGAAAGAGATACAGTATTGAAGCAGAAATTCAAGATTCAACAATGATACTAAAGAAACCAGATTATAATAAATTAACAATACATAAATTAAATTAACAATACATAAATAATCAGGCGTTGGCACAAAAATAATTACATAAAAATGTATCATTTAAAATCAAATGTGAAAAAAATACAACGCTAATACAAAGTTTAACCTATATGTGTATGTGAAAAGGTAAGAGGAGAAGAAAGCCTCCATTTGAGGTGTCTTCAGGATGCGCGTTGCTCCATGAGCCTCTCGGTGCAGGCAGGGAGATGTTGTGAGGTACGTAGTGGTTGATTATTTCAGGTAGTCAAAGTTGTCTGCTGTGTCTTTATCCAGTCTACGGCTGCGAGTCTGTGAGTACAGCTGTGTGAGTCGAAGCAGTTACAGCTGTGGGTGTATTGTGAGCAGCGTCTCCCACCTTTCTTGGGATTTAAACTTTTCACCAACACTGTATCACCTGGGATAAAAGAGTAAGTAGGCTTGTCTGTAGGCAAAGGGAGAGAAGCAGAGACATTACCATGCACACTATTCAGTTTCAGTGCTTGTGTATAATTGCTGACAATCACGTCACAGCAAGATGGCCTGTAAATCAAACACCAGGGTTACCTTTTACCCAGGGGGTGGGGAATGGTCGTTCCGTGATAATCTCAAAAGGGTGAGAGTTTGGTTGTGGAATTGGGTGTGACTCATTTCACAAAGCACAGAATCTGTCCTCAATCATACACATTACCTACCGTTTTGCGAGATGCGAAATACAGTGAAAATGGCACACTAATAATCCTGGAACACATCCTGGAAGAGCTTTGCTGCCAGCCTCATCACGAATTAGCATATGGGGGCCAAGTGAACACTTACAGGAAGATCAAAAATGTAGATCTTCAGGATCGAGAATGGGTTTGTAAGAAGGCTGTCAATGTCAGATAACGAACTTCGGCGGTTCGATCCCCAGCTCCACCAGGTTGCCACTGTTGCCTTGAGCAAGGCCCTTAACCCTATCTGCTCCAGGGGCGCTGTATCCAAGCTGACCCAGTGCTCTGACCTCAGTTACGCTGGGATATGCGAAGAAATAATTTCACTGTGCTGTAATGTATATGTGACAAAGGCTTGAGTTAAAACTTAACCCTCTCTACCTACCTATGGGGACAAAGGGTCTTCTTTAGAACCCCTCTTAGCTAGCTCAGCACCTAGAGCATTACCCAAAACCTCATCAGAGTCACCAGATGCAGGACTTTTGAGCTTTACCACTTTAGCCAATTGTAAAGGAAGCAAACTGTAAAAGATCAATAATAAGAGGAGCATGTGAAATAGGTTTTCCATCAGCTGAAGCCTGAATCTTTCTCAAATCGGGATGTGACACCAAAAGCATAAAAATAATAACAGGCTGATCTTTAAATAAGATACATGCATGAGTAAGAGTGGCATATTCAGCAGATTGAGTTGAAAGAAAAGGCAATGAATAAGCTTCTAATACAATAAGCTTCTAATCTCTGCAACAGGTCAACTTATCATTAGGCCTAGAACAAGAGCCATCAACATAAAATGTGCGCACCATGCTCTGAGCAGCGTCTCCCACCTTTCTTGGGATTTAAACTTTTCACCAACACTGTATCACCTGGGATAAAAGAGTAAGTAGGCTTGTCTGTAGGCAAAGGGAGAGAAGCAGAGACATTACCATGCACACTATTCAGTTTCAGTGCTTGTGTATAATTGCTGACAATCACGTCACAGCAAGATGGCCTGTAAATCAAACACCAGGGTTACCTTTTACCCAGGGGGTGGGGAATGGTCGTTCCGTGATAATCTCAAAAGGGTGAGAGTTTGGTTGTGGAATTGGGTGTGACTCATTTCACAAAGCACAGAATCTGTCCTCAATCATACACATTACCTACCGTTTTGCGAGATGCGAAATACAGTGAAAATGGCACACTAATAATCCTGGAACACATCCTGGAAGAGCTTTGCTGCCAGCCTCATCACGAATTAGCATATGGGGGCCAAGTGAACACTTACAGGAAGATCAAAAATGTAGATCTTCAGGATCGAGAATGGGTTTGTAAGAAGGCTGTCAATGTCAGATAACGAACTTCGGCGGTTCGATCCCCAGCTCCACCAGGTTGCCACTGTTGCCTTGAGCAAGGCCCTTAACCCTATCTGCTCCAGGGGCGCTGTATCCAAGCTGACCCAGTGCTCTGACCTCAGTTACGCTGGGATATGCGAAGAAATAATTTCACTGTGCTGTAATGTATATGTGACAAAGGCTTGAGTTAAAACTTAACCCTCTCTACCTACCTATGGGGACAAAGGGTCTTCTTTAGAACCCCTCTTAGCTAGCTCAGCACCTAGAGCATTACCCAAAACCTCATCAGAGTCACCAGATGCAGGACTTTTGAGCTTTACCACTTTAGCCAATTGTAAAGGAAGCAAACTGTAAAAGATCAATAATAAGAGGAGCATGTGAAATAGGTTTTCCATCAGCTGAAGCCTGAATCTTTCTCAAATCGGGATGTGACACCAAAAGCATAAAAATAATAACAGGCTGATCTTTAAATAAGATACATGCATGAGTAAGAGTGGCATATTCAGCAGATTGAGTTGAAAGAAAAGGCAATGAATAAGCTTCTAATACAATAAGCTTCTAATCTCTGCAACAGGTCAACTTATCATTAGGCCTAGAACAAGAGCCATCAACATAAAATGTGCGCACCATGCTCTGAAGGAGTAGAAGATTAAGTCGGAGTGCACTGGTAAAGTAGTGGTGATCTCACGCAAACATTGATGATCAACCCAGGTTGGTTGGGTCTGATCAGGGCCACAAAGCATCATAATATGGTGTAAGATACAGCTGGAGTGTTTGGACTAGAAATCGATAGTAGATTTATTAGTAAGATTACGAGTGGCACAAAGAACAGCTTTGTAACCTTCATAACGATGTTGAGCAGTCATGTGTCAAGATTGTTATAACTTGATGAGGGGAATGTTATTCTAAGGGGGGGGGGGGGGGATCTTTTCTGCATCCATGACAATGAGAGCAGAAGCAGCCACAGCTCGCAAACAAGCAGAGACTCCTGATGCTACAAGATCAAGAGTTTTAGATAAATACGCAACTGGGCGGTAGGAACCGCCATGCTCTTGGGCTAAGACACCCGCTGTGACACCCCTGCCTTTAGAGACATATAGGTGAAATGGCTTGCTATAATGAGGTAGACCCAATGCTGGAGCTGAACCCAGAGATTGTTTGAGGTAGCAAAGATTGCTTCATCTTAGAAGTCCATGTGATATCGTCTGGGTGAGTGGAGGAACACGACTGGCGTAATATCTTATCATGGTAGGAACAGACAGGAATAAACTGCCAACAATAGTTTAAAAGTCCAAGAAAACTCAGCATCGCGTGCTTCGTGGTAGGGGGCCGTATCTCGACAACAGTTCGTATGGAATCAGCAGATAATGTTCTTTGTGCCTTGGTGATTGCGAATTCCAGATACGAGACCTGCGGTGAGCAGAATTGAAGCTCTGTAAGCGAAGTCAGATGAGTCAGAATGCGCAGCGGATGTTCGTCGCAGTCAAAGTCCTCAGTTTCTGAGAAGAGGTTGTCGTCTGCGTACAATAGAAGGCGGACACCTTCAGACAGGGTCAGAAAAGCCATGGCGTCTCTTACGACAGAGGAGAACACAGCTGGGGAGTCTATGAACCCTTGAGGAAGACGGGTCCAGGTCAGTTGTTGGTTTTTGAAGGTAGAAGCAAATATAGGCTGCGTCTGCTCACTGACAGGGACACTGAAAAAGGTAGAACACCAATCAACAGCAGTAATATATGAATGGTTTGGAGGCATCGATGTCAAAATTTATGGAATATCTGGAACAATAGGACTGGCTGGAATTACAATATTACTCTTACATAAATCTGACAATAGATCGGTCAGTAGAATCAACCTGTGGGATTACGTCAGAGAACATAGTGATATTATGAGGTGGTTTTAAAACGATTTTACACTCCGCAAAAGATATACAAAAGCCTAATTTAGAAAGTAAATCTTGGCCTAGTAAATTGAAAGGAGATTAAGGAATCACAACAAACTGATGACGAAAATACTCATTTGGATCATCTGGGCGAGTAACAGGCAGCTAAAAAGTTTAAGGACATGAAATTGGGACTCTGTGTATCCCTACAAAGCTGATAGAGGATTCTGAAACAGGACCTCTGATTCTGAACCATCTCTGCTTCTAAAATGCATGCTAAGATGCACCTGAAATCAGGACCAGACAACTGTGAATAGCGTGTTGCTATTGAGTTTAAGTTGATCACAAAACAAGTGAACATCAAATGGTTTAGGAAGACTAGAAACAATGCTTTGGATTTTGAAATGAGTTGGAGGTAAAATATTCCATCTATTTTTCCCCCCATGCCTCCAGCCAAATAATCTACAAATGGTTAAAGAAAAAGTACAAATTCCTACATCCAATCATTGATCATTAAGTAACCGATTGTTTGGAGCGACCATTTCCCATTTTTTGGTAATTTACAGTTAGTAAACAAACTAAGCGTATCGAAGTAAAGCGGACACGTCAAGCTTAAATTAATGCGTCATTTCTTTTTTTTAGTTACGTAAATGACCGGTATTTTCAATTCAACTCAATAACATATATTTATATATTAGAAAAAGTCAAGAATACCGTAATTCCCAACTGTATTATCAAAATGTGCAACAGCTCTAGATCAACAAAGCTTTTATTTTTTCCTTGTTTTGTGTTTTTGTTTCTACTTGATCTAGAAAAAGAAAAAGTACCAAGGGCAGCTTATACATTAAACGCCGTTAATGGGGAAAAGTGTTTGTTGAAATAGTTAAATGGCTAAAGCTAAAAAAGGTTGAGCTAAAAATAAGCTGATCAGCTTTAATGTAATCAGTGATATGTCAGGTTGAAGCCCACATACATGTCTGCCTGTCTTTCTGTACGGCAGAACACTCTGCCCAGTTTATTAATACAAAGAAATTAATTTTTGTAAGTTTGAGTATCACTCAACTTACTTACTTGACCCAGAAGTTTAAATCAAGTAAGTACGTCAGTCACTGAACTCACTAAACACTGAAATTTCACCTTATTCTACTTTCCTGTTCTACTTTGGTTTTGGCTATTAAGTAGTACCTTTTTGTCACAGTATATAGACTTTATATTTATTTACAGATATTTTATACAGATGTTTATGTTTTTAACTGACTAATTCCATTTATTATCATACAAACAATTGTTTTTTATTTATGTTGTATTTTATGTAGTTTGCAGTTGCACTAACTTTTTTTTTTATTAAATAAGTTTGTAACTAATTAATCTTATTATGGTTAATATCCCGACTCATGTCCCTCCTGCCTTTCCTCCATACTCTCTCTCTCCCCCGTTAATGCATGACACTCTCGATCATCCTCAAGTCTTGCTTCCCTTTCCTCCCCAGTCTCCATCTCCCCCAATAGTGCATTGCACTCCCAAAGGCTTTCAAAGTCTTGTTTCGCTCTCCTCCATACTCTCTCCCTTTCCCTCATTAATGCTCGGCGCTCTCGACCACGCAGAAGTCTTGCTGCCCTTTCCTCCGCAGTCTCCAACTCCCTCATTAATGCTCTGCGCTCTCGGTCACACTGAAGTCTTGCTTCCCTTTCCTCCGCAGTCTCTATCTCCCTCTTTAATGCGCGATGCTCTCGATTACGCTGAAGTCTTGCTTGCCTTTCCTCCAAAGTCTCCATTGCCCTCATCAATGCGTGGCGCTCCCGATCACCCCGAAGTCTTGCTTCCCTTTCCTCCGCAGTCTCCATCTTCCTTGTTAGTGCACTGCGTGCCTGAAGATCCTCAAGTCTTGCTTCCCTTTCCTTCCCAGTCTCCATATCCCTCATTAACGCGCGGCGATCTCGATCACCCCGAAGTCTTGCTTCCCTTTCCTCCCCAGTCTCCATCTTCCTCATTAGTGCATTACGCTCACGAAGACCCTCAAGTCTTGCTTCCCTTTCCTCCCGAGTCTCCATCTCCCTCTTTAATGCATGGCGTAACCGATCTCTCTCAAGCCTGGCCTGTCTTTCCTCCTCAGTCTCCCTCAGACGTCTGGAGGCTTTCCTGTCTCTGTCCCTAGACAGCCGTGCTTCCCTTTCGGCCTCTGCATCAGGGGCTGTAGGATTCCGACCCCTGGAGGCTCTATGTTTCTGCCCTGTTGACGAAGCCGTAGCCATCACAGGTTCGATTAACAAACTGCTTGAACCTTCGTCCTCAGTCTTGAGCTGGACTCCCATGTTGCGCAAGAGCCTTTGTCTCTTTGCTGCATTTGTGGCAGAACCCAAGTTCGATTTTTTTCGAGTGGGCATCATAAGAAAAAGTAAAGTTTTAATGGCAGTCAGATGATATCCGTAACCAAACAAATCAAAGTCCTACCAAAGGAAAATAAAAATAATTATGACCTCAAAGGAAGCAAAATTTGATGATCAGTCAGATAAATCTGAAATCAAAATAATCCAAAGTCAAAGCAAAGTTTGTAACCAAATTAGACAAAACCTGTCTTTTACTTATATAGATACATGCTTCATATGCATCATTTAATTACAAATAACATTCAATTGTAAACGAAAATGTAAAAATTACAGCAACAACAGAAGTTAGAAAACCTTTAAGTTTTCATATAACGTGTCGCGGTTTGATGACGTATTTAACCCGCGACGATTAAATTCAGTTCTAGTTCAAATCTAGCGCTTTTTAAAAATTATTATTTTCATTTCTTCCAACCAGTTACAATCGCTACGAGCTCGTTAACTTTAAGCGAGTAAGACGGGAGGGTTATGTAAATTACGACGCGAGACGGGAACGAATTAAGACGAATAAAGCTACATAACTAAACTTTTTCCAACGTAGAACATGTTCAAAAAATTTTCTGAGCCAGGAAGGAAGTAAAATATCAAACAAAACGTTTACTTACCTTCCTGGAGAGAAAAGATTAGACTGATTAGATAGATTGTAACGTTTCAAGTTGAATGAACGAGTCGCTCGGTCTGTCCGCTGGGCTTCGATAAGCTCATTGCTGCCAGGAAACATAAACACGCTGACGGTGTCTTCTTCTACTTTGTTGTTTTTGGCGACTGGCAGCCACCTTATAGGTGCATTTCCGCCACCTGCTGGACTGGACATCAGACTTGCACGAACACAAAAACAGAACAAACTAAATTATTAACAATTCTTCAGCACAAGTGTAAAGCATCGTCACGGCTGACCCATTTGAGATATCAAAAATCCCTCCACAATTTTGTGTCCTCAATGGCTTGAGATCACATAGGGTGGTTTTGTGGTGGTCGTATAAATTCCTTAGGAAGAGTGTATCAAATTCATTTGGGTGCATTTTGCAAATGACCCAAAATAACTGACTTCCTGTCAATGGTGGAATCCATGAAATGTAGTGCCCCGCCCGGGGCATAAACTCTCAGGCATCCTAATGGCAGTAAATGCCAATTCATCTGCTGATTTTCATGATTTTCCGAGCATGTTAAGACCCCCAAAAAGCTCCAGATGCTAAAAAAAATTATATATACTGTATATGCAAGCAACGATGGTCGGACCTAAGCACCTTACGCCATCGCCCCCCCCCAGGCGCAACAGAAAGACAAGTGGGCACATGCATTTAAAGGGGACATACCAAAACCATTATCACATAACTTTAGGATAGGGAGCATTTTATGTTAAAACCTCCAAAAAGCCCCAGATGCTGGAAAAAAGCATTAAATGTGATGTCAAATAGAGTGATCGCATCATCGTGTGGTCACTCAATATGATGTCACTCAACAATTATGTCACAATGTGATGTCATGCCGCATGTTATTAACCAGTTTTTGGTATAAGTTTAAGGCATCATCACGGCTGACCCGTTTGAGATATCCTTCATCCTAAAAATTATACACACACATTTCTAAAACTCTGGTCTTTTAATGTCTCTTCCTAGATTTTTTGGTGATTTGCGTGTTATTACTGATGGATGTTTTCTTTAGTATTATTGGTTTCTTGTTGTGTTGTTTTGAGTTCCCTGTGATTATTGTAAATTGTGGTGTAAATTTTATAATAAAAAATTATCTTGTTTACTACACCATGGCCGCCAAGATGGCCGCCATCTCCCACCATGCAACGCGGTTTTTACAAGACCTATTGCATCATTCATGCGCGTGTGCCGGTTTTTTTGTTTACTGTGCATTAGAGGTTTGTTTATAGTTTTATTAATTGACTGAACGTTTGTAGAGTTTCTACAGGTTCCTTATGTCAAGCGGTATGTCCTGTTTTCATTTAATAAAATAATTTAATTAGTGATATAAAATAATCAGGCGGTGTGTGGGCACACTTCCATTTCCTTTTCTTTCAAGATGGCGGGTGATGAGTCTGGAGTAACGCTCGGGCAGCCTCATTTGGCTAAACAAGATCTCCACACACTAGTAAGTGTTTATTATTTATTTCTCAGTATCAGCAGGAAATCTTTCCCGAGCTCATATTGTTGTCTTTATGCCGAGTAAAAGTGTGTTTGGTGCTCTGTGCGTTCAAACGGAACGTTAGCCTCCTAGCTTCCTCAGCACCTCATGACTGAGTCCACAGTGAAAAATCATTCTTAACACGGAGATGTGAACAAAAACATCAAAGCAGAATTAAAATAACTGTATTTAACGATTTCTGTAGCCTAATGCAATGCCTGCTGATTACTTAGTGTAATGTTAG
>JAQMYG010000019.1:13609975-13623512 GCA_030014215.1 Clariallabes teugelsi | reverse complement strand
ATTGTCATACCAAAGAATAAACTACCCGCCAAAGTGGCTAGTGAGACTAAAGTTATTACCCGCCACAGCCGAATTTTGCCCGCATTTGGCGGGTGGGCGGGTGCCAATGTCAAGCCCTGATATATATATATATTATACATATAATGTGTATGTGTATATATTAGATATCTATATCCAGGGTGGGAATATCTGTTGCCTTGCCTGATGTCCTGGATGGTACATGGACGGTATCTCCCCCAAGAATAACCTATTCTGTACATCATCCACCACATTTACATAAAGCAGCTGACTAAATTTCCCTAATCCAAAAGTTGAGGGAATGGAATTGTTTGACCAATAATTGTATTCTTTGTATCTGTGTGTGTGTGTGTGTGTGTGTGTGTGTGTGCGGGCTGCAGGTGGGGATGGTGAAGTCGAGGAGGATGAGGTGGCAGTGGAGTTACATGAGACGGTCCTGGTCTCTGGAGTGGAGGATGAAGGGATAGCAGTGCACGGTTTTTCCCCAGATGAACTGGTTATCCAGGATGCCATAGGAGATGTTGTGGCCGAGTACATACAGGACGATGAGGAGGAGGATGAGGAAGGCCTCAGCACCATCACCGTGGGGACGTGCGTGATGTCTCCGGGGATAGCTCTGGAGGATGTGCTCAATTCGTCTCAGGTGCAGGAGGACCCGGATGGGTGTGAAAACTACCTCATGATTTCCCGTGAGTGGTCATGTGTCATCGTTGCATTGCATGAATAGGTTGCAGTTTTGACAAAAGAAATATTTGCATGATGGTAGGCTTGTGAAGCAAATGAGATCACTACAACGAATGATACACACAAAGAAACTGATTAGTTTTTGTTTTTCACTTATCTTCTTTTTTTTCACAGTGGAGGAACCAGGGAAGATTGTGTCAGATGATGACACTAAAG
The DNA here is from genome assembly GCA_030014215.1 of Clariallabes teugelsi. Classification (NCBI taxonomy): domain Eukaryota; kingdom Metazoa; phylum Chordata; class Actinopteri; order Siluriformes; family Clariidae; genus Clariallabes; species Clariallabes teugelsi. The sequence goes on along the minus strand of JAQMYG010000019.1, from coordinate 13,622,594 downwards.
TTACAACTGAGGGCACTTTAGAGGAACAGGACAATGGGGAAAAGGAGGATGACGAGGGTCAGGAGGTCATCAAGGTTTATATCCTGAAGGCTGACTCAGGAGATGATGACTTGGGTATTTTATTCTATTTTTTTTTTTTTTTAGTACACTCTAAGGATGGGTTTAATAATAAAATCTAAATATTGGTCCCAGTGAGCCCAGTTCCCATTGATTATTTCTGTTGTTTACGTATTTTCCAGGCGGCACTGTGGACATTGGAGACGCTGATATTGACGTGGACGAAAGTGTGGAGTTGATGGATCCATCTGCGCTCGGTGATAAAATGGTCCTGATGCCTGTGGGAGAAGCCAATCAGAATCAGGAAGACATTAGTGAGTCCTGTGATGATGCCTTTTGTTATGTGCAGTCTCCTTCAAAAGTTTTGGAACAGCAAGTCACGATTCTTTATTTCTGGAATACAACCAAGACATTTGTGTTTAGAGATTCTAAGATGAATATTGGTTGACCTTTAAATTTTAGCTTTAATTTAATTGATATTTACATCCAGCTTTATTAAGCAACTTGGAACATGCACCTTTAGTTCAGCGCAGCCAATTTTGTAAGTGAGCAAAAGTACTGGAACAATAGTCCTAAAGTAAACCACATGTCATTTTGGTTGGTTATCCCTTATAACTCTCTTCTTTCCCCAGGAATAGCCATATGACTAGTTCCGCTTAGCCACACTAATAGTTCTGGTTGGTCATATGCATAGTTCCAGGGAAGAAAAGAGTTTAATACAGTGGGACTTTAGTTTAACTCAGCGGGATTGGGTGTCTAAGGTGAACTTTGTTATGCATTTTTGCATGGAATTATTTTTATTACATTATTTTTTGAATTTTTGTCCCCAATTACGTACTTCCGCTCCCGGTGACAAATCTCACAGTTGGTGTGCATTGTAGGAAAATTTACAATGACTAAGACCTATGGTAATGAATTTTCTCACATTTCATACACATTTTCCATAAAAAAAAGTTTATGGAAATTTTTTTATGGAAAATTCTGTAAAAATGCTTAAAAAGCGCTATACAAATCAAATTTAATTGGATTCAATTAATATGCTTATATGCAGCTAAGTTTTGAAATATATGTATATATACCTTTTAAGGTAATTGACTTGGCCAGTCTACCACCTGTCCTGCCCTTTTCTCCTCATGAAGTCCTTTGTTGTGTTGGCAGTGTATTTCGCTTGAATGTCTTTCTGCAAGCTTCTCCCAAATAGATTAAACGTGTTTTATTGTAAATCGACAAACAGAATGTTTCTGTAGACTTTCAGATTCATTTTGATGCTGCTATCATGAGTTACATCATCAATAAATATCAGTGAGCTCTTAGCAGAGACGGCCGTGCGAGCCCAAGCCATGACACAACCTCCACCATGCTTGAGCAGTCGGCTCGTATGTTTCGGATCATGAATGGATTATTTCTCCACTTTTTGGTCTTTCCATCATTTTGGTAGAGGTTAATTTTAGTTCATGAACTCCAGTGTGGTTCAAATTGTTGTATCAGCTCTGTTCAATGCTCGAGTGATGGCTCTTATTGATGTTCCATCTATTATCAGTTTATTATTTTGTATTACTTATTATCTACTCATCATGTTGGTTAAGCTTTTATAACAACAACAGTTGCCGTTCTCACAGGCAAAACCAAGAGAAGACCGTCAGAGCTTTTAATAGTTTAAACAATCCATGTAACTTTCCACATCTGAGGGGGAAAAAAGGGGAAAACCTACCAATCGTGTTCCATTATTTTTGACCACTTTTAAATAAATGGGTTCAAACCAAATGTATCAACTTCAACATATCTAGGATATAAAATCTCATCTTAATCATTTGAGCTTAAACCAAAAACAGAACAATTGGCCTTGCTGTTCCAATACTTTTGGCAGAGACTAAGGGTAGTGGATGAGCCTGGTATCCGAATACATGTATTTATTTCTTCACAGGTGTGGATAAGATAACCGATGAAGTGTACATGGAGGTGGTGGTCGGGGGCGAGGAGCCTGCCAATCACCAGCGGCCGTTTGATAACACCTCACTTAGCAAGGACTTTATGCCTGTAGCTTGGGCAGCTGCTTATGGTAAGTCTTAGACTACAGACAGAAGCAACACTGCTGCCCCCGCACATTTAACACATGGTTCATTTAAATAGCACCAACTATCATGTGTTGTACCCACGAGTTCATAATTGCTAACATTTAATTGCTTAAAAAAGAGATTTGTTTGTTTTTGCCCTATATATTCGTTCAGAATTAGCTTTTCAGACTGAAATATTTGACATGTAAACCTGTTCTCAGGTGGGCAGGAGGCTGAGAGCTGTGAGAACAGGAACGGAGCAGCCAGTGCAGTGTTACACGTCGAAGAGTCTGACGTTCTGGAGAAAATCAACCACCAGCGAATCAAAAGCAAGAACAAGAAACACACCGAGACGCGTCACATCCAGACAGGTACTGCACAAATTGATTTGGACATGTTTAAGAGTTTCTTTATCTGTATATATGTGAGTTAACAACTTTAAAAGTTGTGGCGTGTGCATGTTCATCCCAGCAAAAGCTCCATCTCTAATAGAAGACGAACATGCTTTGTTTCAGCAGAAAGTGTTATCAGGGTCATGTTTGTAATTTTTATAACATTGATTTTGGTGATATTGTTGCGAGTTTGTAAAATTGTATTCCAACCAAAAACTGCATTGTTTTTAACGAGTTTTCTTTCTTTGCATTTCCCTCTTCAGCGATTATCATCGGTCCGTACGGACAGCCCCTGACGGTGTATCCATGCATGCTGTGCGGAAAGAAATTTAAATCGCGGGGTTTCCTGAAGCGTCACACCAAAAACCATCACCAGGATGTCATAAACAAGAAGAAGTACCAGTGTACGGACTGCGACTTCACCACCAACAAGAAAACCAGCCTCCACAATCACATGGAGATCCACACACTGAGCAGCAAGAGCACGCAGTTCGAGTGCGAGGTGTGCGGGAAAGAGTTCCACCAGCAGGCGGCGCTCTTCTCCCACCGACTCCAGCATCATTACCGAGAGCCGAAGCTGCAGATCCCGCCACCCGCTACGAAAATGCACAGCTGCAAGTTCTGCGATTACGAAACAGCTGAGCAGGGACTTCTTAACCGGCACTTGCTGGCTGTGCACAGCAAAAACTTCCCTCACATCTGCGTGGAGTGTGGGAAGGGCTTCCGGCACCCTTCCGAGCTCAAGAAGCACATGAGGACTCACACGGGGGAAAAGCCATACTCGTGCCTGTACTGCAGTTACAAATCGGCCGACTCGTCCAACCTGAAGACGCACGTGAAGACGAAGCACAGCAAAGAAACGCCTCACAAGTGCGAGCGCTGCTTCCAGACCTTCGCCGATCCCGAAGAGCTTCAGCAGCACGCGCTCGCGCACGAGGAGGAAGCCAAGAGCCACCAGTGCATGCACTGCGAGCACCGGAGCTCCAACTCTAGCGACCTGAAGCGGCACGTCATTTCCGTTCACACTAAAGAGTACCCGCATAAGTGCGCCACGTGTGGAAAAGGCTTCCACCGGCCCTCTGAGCTCAAAAAGCACTCGGCTGCTCACAAGGCCAAAAAACTGCACCAGTGTCGCCACTGCAGCTTCAGGATCGGAGATCCGTTCGTGCTCAGCCGCCACATCCTTTCAGTCCACACCAAAGAAACGCAACAGCAAACGCCGTTCGCGGACAAAAAAGGCCTGAAGAAGGCGTTCGTTCTGGGTGCTCACGGAGGGAAAAAGGTCTTGGCCAAAGTGCACAGAGAGCGGAGGGTGTATCAGTGTCAGTATTGCGATTACAGCACAGGAGACGCCTCTGGCTTTAAGAGACACGTCATCTCCATCCACACCAAGGATTACCCACACCGCTGCGATTTCTGCTCCAAGGGCTTCCGCAGGCCATCAGAGAAAAACCAGCACATCGCACGCCATCACAAAGACATGATGGCGTCCGTGTGATGTTAGACACTCTAACTGGAGGGTACGGTGTGTGCGATATGGCAAAAAATAAATAAGAAAAGAAAGAAGAAGAAAAAAAAAAGCGTAGCTTCAGTTTTTAGTTTCACAAATATTCCGATAACGGGCTAACTTTAAAATTGAGTTTACCTTTTTTTTTTTTTTTTTTATATATAATTTAAAAATGTATAAAGTAAGTCTATTTACTAAGAAGAATAAATGAACCACTTGGTTTATGAAAAATAGGTTTTAACATCCCAAACAATGACATGTTACTAGGACAAGCAGCGATCGAACGTATAGTGACGTGATCGATCTTGATGTCGCCGCCATATCGCCGCATCGCACGACCCTCTCAGAGAAGAGTCCTTTCTTTTAGCAGCTTCTTGTTTAGTCACATCGATCATGCTAACACCAAGAACATGTGTAGTGTAGAGAATGTTTCCTAACCTCGTCACTATGTTCAATTTTTTTCTTCATTTTCCTAACTATTATTCTCCGCTGCCTCATCCTATAGGGAGTGTTTGTGTGAGACTCTGGGTGTAAAATTTTCATAAAGGTATTTTCATCACAAAAGCATTTTCGAAAGCAAGTAACAGAATATTTGCCGTAGCTGTAATGTGTGTGTGTGTGTGTGTGTGTGCCTGACGGGGATTTTGATGTTTCCTAGTATTGACAAAAGAGCAGAATGAAAATGAAATGGGAAAAATAAATGCCTTTGATAAATGAGATCATGGGTTTGATCTAAGAGGGAGGAATGGCAGTCTCTCTTTCACTCTCATCTGTCAATCATAGTGACAGCAGCCAATCACACCTATCTTTAAGCTTGCTGTTTTTTCCCCCCGCAGTACCTGGAAACGAGCAGAAAAATCTTCTATTGTGTTTTTAAACACACACACTACAGATGAGGTGGTGATTAAGGTGTCTCATTTTTGTTTGTTTGTTTGTTTTTTTATATAGGAATTCACATTTACATCAAACTCTCATGAGCTAAACATAATTATTGAATTGCCTTGTATGAAATAGCCAACCGTAGGTGACGTCGGTCCTCGTACTGCATAAAGCAGCTTCACAGCAGTACTGACTATAGGCTGAGGTTTCTGTGAATGTTGCATTGTGTTTTATAGGAATAATTACCCATGCCTGTTGAACAGACTGCTGACAGAGAGGGGACGAAACCCCCTTTTTAATGGCCATGTCCAAAAAACATAAGTTTTAAATCAAGCGTGATTTTTTTATTTATTTTTTTTGCTAAATTATTCCAATGGGTTTCTTGCACAAATTCAGATTTATATACCAACTAGTCCGATGTAAAATGAATTTATAGTAGAAAAGCTGGGGTAAATCAGTCACAAATTAAAATATTTCAGGAACTGGTCCACACGTATCATAAACTTATACCTAGCGGTCAAAATGCACCAGCTTCATCTAACCATAATAATGTCTTTGTAGTAATCATCTATTAGCAACGTCTTTTCGCATTACAGTTATGAACCCAGGGAGCTTTAAAATGATTTGTTATATGATTTGTTATAGTTTGTTCATATAGTCAGATTAAACACCATTGATTTGGATTGAAATTTGTTTTCCCTTTACAATGTTACCATCTTGATACTACGTTACATCCGATATGCTTTGATCATATAATGCAATGACCACCTTTCACCAGAGGTACAAAAACTCTACTAAAGATGAGGCACTAGGCACCAGATAGTCTAATTTCGTCTATTTATTTAGTGGAATCATGATTTTGCATTTAAATTCGGCGGTTTTCAGCTGTGCGTGCAGCGTGTGTGTGGCTTGTGTTGAGTGAAACGTTTGTTGTAAAACCATTAATGAATGACTAAACAACCAACATGCAAGGTATAAAATATTTATATAACAATAAATTTATCACAGTTCATAAGAGTATCTTGACATATCAGTGTGACGTGTCTTAACTTAAGACCCTTAGTAGACAGATGTCCGTATTCTACCTATCTAGGCTGCCTGCTTCTGAATTAGATTTTAAGTACAGAATAATCATGTTTAAGAGGACTGAACACGGGTGTCTAGAAACCTGTAGAGGAAAGATGCACATGATTCTGACAAAATCTTATGTATAACTATATTCTGAAAGACGTGTACATATATAACTTTTGTAAATACAGAATTATTAAAAAAAAAAAAAAAACAGACTGTGGTGTGTTTGACGTTTTTCTTGTCTCTTTCAAAACGTTCAAAAAGCCAGCAATAAGGCGAGCATTCATGTGAATTTCACTTAAATTACTTGAGGAGAACTGGAAATAAAACCCTGTTCACAGCAGACACAGTCACTAATTATCCACATTCACGTCAGGTGTGAATCCTTTCCCACTTGACTCTCTTGTCCATCACAAAGGGACGTTTGGCCACGCCCCCCGCCAGAGTGAAATGTTCCCACACAAAAAGGTTTTTGCTTATGAAGGTGTTTGCCATCGCACTATTACTCACTTCGCTCCAGCAAGCTGAACACATTCATATCTGAGCGCTCAAAGTTCACGTGAGAATCAAGCACATTACGTCGACTAATCACAATTAAATTCATTCCCAATTATCGATTATTGATTTTAGCCCATCACATTGATTAACTGTTGCACCGCTAATTTTTACCTTAGTGACCCTCATTAAGGGTTCTAGCTCATCAAAATCTTCTTAGAACCCCTTTAGAAAGCTAAATACCCTTTTTTTGCATTCTGCAAATTATGCAAAATTAGGATAAACAATAAGTCTTAATGCACACTTGCGGTTTAAGAAGAAAAGCCAGCCGAGCTAAAACAAACTTAGTGTGTGAATGAGCATGTGAGTTTACAGTATGTGTCTGTGCCCTGAGATGCCCTTAGTCCTCATGCCCTTAGTCTCCTGGGATAGGCTCCAGCCCCCTGTCACCCTGTATACAGGATAAAGCGGTATATACAGTAGACGATGATTAAGTGAGTGAGATTGGAACACCACTTTTGGTGCCACGGCATGATCACGTTGTCTTTCGTGTAGTTGTGGTCATGAGAATCAACCCAAATTCCCACAGCCATGCTCTAAAATCTACTGAAAAGCCTTTCTCAGGAGAGCAGTGGCTATTATAGATGAAAATGGCTCACCAACTCCCTGGCAAAGCTTATGATTTTGGAGCGAGATCTTTAGTGGTCTTGTATTCACATACTTTTGGCCATATAGTTTACCAGAGATCAGAAAAAGAGACTATTTGAGCGAGGTGATTTTCCTGTGGTGTTCATTTCACTTACTGCATCATATTCAATTACACAGCTGATTCAATTTATCTGCTTACCTGTTGTCAAATTCATAACCTTAGCATTTCCATATTACTAAGGATTTAAGAAAATACTTTCATTTTATCCACAACATTTACCTCTGTGAAAAAATACAAACGAAATGGCAGAAATGGCAGAGTTTATTGCTTATTACTTCTACCACGTCTGAGATTGGTTCTTATGCATTATGGTATGATGAAGCCGTCATATCCAAAGACTTCTGTCACAAAACAATTCTCTTCAGGCCATTACTGGAACAGAAAAGACAAGAGGCAGCATTTATTTCCTGGTCAACTTGGTCCTCATGCATTATCTTCCCGTACTAATCTCTAAGTCCTTTACAGGGTGAAGAGTCCTGTCTAGTCGTTATTATAGGAGGGGCTTTCAAGTTGAGACTTTTGATTGTGCAGAATAAAAGAACACAGTTATGAGAGTAAAAACGACCTTTATTTCTCCATATAATCCCCTATCCTAGTGTTTCATTAGTGCTTGGATCCCATCAAGGTAGAAAGTTTTTAGTTTTCAGTCTGCCTGCATAACATCTACAACACAGGAACTTCTGTAATGGCCCAAACATGTGGAAATCGCTTGGAACAAGGTCAGGACTGCTAAGCTAAGCTCTAGCAGTGAGTCTCATCACCGTAATGCGCTTAAATTCTTCTGTAAATTTCGATCCGTTTTCTGCTTTCATTCATGAGAAATTTCATCACATGTTTGACTTGAATGTCCCTCATAGGTATGGTAATAACAGAAAAGTGTTACTCTTACCAAGCGTATGCTCCTTGTCTGCAGACTGACAAAATCCTGAAATTGACAGCAAGTTCAAATACAACAATTTAAGTCACCTTGTCTTATTCAGTGTGAAAATACACTTACCGTAAGTAGGAAACTGGAAAACAACATCTAGGCCCAGATCTTGTTTTTTTGCAATGTCTTCAAATTTATCCACGATACTTTCAGCGATCTCAGGGGCGCGGCCTTAAGCACAGCAAACATTCAATTATGATCTTATATTCTACATAGCGCACAAATATACAATAACCTGCTCTATTTTAAGTTAACCTTTGCAGATTGATAAAACACACAGGGTATTTATGTAGAAATGGCTTTGTGACTCACCGTAAAGTTTCATGGTGAGCTTGTTCATCTGCTTATAAAGTAAAATGGCGTAAGAGTTGTAGTTTGTTTCTACAACAATGATCTCAGTGTTCTTCACTGGTATCTTTGCTATAGTAAGGAAACAAAGAACACCCAGACAACCTACAATTAAAAAAAATCTGTAAAATGAAATGTGTATTTTTTGTAAAATGGGAATAAAGAATTGGAATATTTGTTGTTTTTGCATTATATGAAATGTACACCATGAGTCAAAAGTTTAGACACATCTTCTAAAACAATACTCTTTTCTAATTATATTTATTTTTAGATTGTAAAACAATGCTAAAGGCATCAAAAATATGCAATAATCTTGTTTGAACTGTTGAGATAGAGATGTATCTGCTACTTATCCTCTGTAAAGCCTTCATAACGGCTCTAATCCAAGTTGCTGTTAATTGGTCATTTCTGAGGCCGGTACCTCTACATGAACTTCTCCGCAGCAGCAGAGGTAAGTTTTGGTCTTGCTTTCCTGGGAAGGTCCTCATGAGAACCAGTTTCATCATGGTGCTTGGTGGATTTTGCGAATGCATTTGACACAATACTGTTCTTGCAAGAACTGTTCCAGAATGGCTGACACTCGTGTCTTAAAATAACAATTAACTTTTGTTGTTGTTGTTACTTAATTGTCAAACTCCGTATGAGTTGTTCTATAAAATCACCAGTACTGTATAAACACTATACGAAAGTTTAACTGAGGCTCAAATGGAGCTTTTATGGACCCACTGAGCTAAATTAAGTTTCTATCTTTCAAATTGAACTCTTTTCTTCTGCTTAGCCCTATAGCTATTTCTGGTAAAAGAAAAGAGTTACGTTTGTACTAAATACACTTTAAAAGGTACCAACTCAATTTAGCTCAGTTGGACTACAAAAGCTCCATATGAGCCTCAGCTTAACTTTGGGATGCATTTTTGCATAGAACAAGACTTGTGGAATTTGCCTCTAATTAGGTATAAATTTTAATCGGGTTCCGGGTGACAAACCACATGGTCGGTTGGCAGAGCAAAAAAATGTATAACAACCGACCCCTATGGTGATGTATTACATGCATCTCAATTTTGATTTAAGAAAAGCCAAACTATCCCTTTAAAGAAAATAATTCTTCACAGTTCATTACCTTTTAGTAGAAAGCGGCCCAGATTCTGCGTGGTCTCATACTTTTGTTTGATCTCCCAACACTGATAATTGCTAATAAAAGAAAAAAAGAGCTTATGAAGTATTCTGCTTACCCCATTAGGATTATGCAAGTATCCAAGTTAGGACTTTAAAATGGAAAACATCAGTTTTTGATTAAAATAAACAATCGTAGTAGGGTTATGTAATTCGTAAATTCTAGACTTGAGACGTTTCATGGTTGCCTGAAGTTTATGCTGGTTTATTTCATAAAGATTCCTTTCTGTTTCTGCCAGTATTCACAAAAGAAAAAAAACCCAGTGGTAATGTTTTATGCTGCTTTTGTGAATTCTTGAATTTGACAGCAGCTCTGACAGTGGTTCAAAGCAATAATTAAAGTTACATTTTATTTAAAATTTATAGAAGGAGTCTCCAGTGTCCACACTTTGTAACAATCAATAAATTTTCCACTGTGGGATTACCTACAGGACAGAGAACCTAGTGTTTCCGTACCTCAGCACCATCACAAGCTGTGTTCTTTTGTTTGTCTTATTAATTTCAAACCCAAAAAAAATATTAATAACTGTTAATAGCTGCTATAAAAAATAGTCCATGACAAACTGCTGTGTTATAAGAGGGAAAAAAAACACTAGGGGACACTGTAATGTACTGTAATAAGAAAATGATAAAATGATAAAGTCAAATCAACATGGTACACCACTTATGATTTATTATTTTATTTCATTTTATTACTTTAACAATATTACAGATAATGATTTATTCACCATAACAAAAGCTTCATAAGTAACTAATTAGGACCAAGTCAAATATTATTAGTGGTGCTTTTATTTTTATTCTGTACAAACTTTGGCGTGTAAGTAGTCTTGTACTGTTTGTCGTAGACCCATGAAAGAGGTGTCAAATCGTGCAGTTTATTCAGGAATGAGGTGCTATGACTTTTCTAAGGGGTGAGAGTAATTTGCCTAAAGGACAATTTACCGCCAAAAAAATCCCATAGACTTAACATTGAGACCAACTTTGATGGATTTTAGCACAGAGCAAGAATTTTGTAGAAATATAAAATTTACCATATTTGAAGAGGCTTGCAAGCTGTGTCAGAACATACCCCACAAGAGGGTATAAGTAGTACCCCTGGGGTGCAACTAAATTTTCCCCATTGACATATTATGGTGCAGGTACTCCCCATTGAAACAGGAAGTGCTCACAGTGCCATTCCCTGCCATGGTAACGTTATATAGGAATTTTCAAACTGAACCTAACTGTGGATCCAATTGTCATAGAGACATGGGGGTGGGCTCATTTTACCCAGGCAACCTATCAGTCTCTCAGGATCATTGTAAAGCTGTCAAGCCATGCCCTACAGTATTTTCATCAGAAAATGTACCTGTCTAGTTATATTGTTAGTATTAATACTGGATGCATTCATTACGGACTGAATATGATCTTCACATTCTGTACTCTTATGAAATAGTGAATTATTGAGCACTATGGGATTGTCACTTGCTGGCTAATAATAATTAATATGATAATAATGATAATCAATGAGAATATTGATTTATTTTGTCCTTTACCTAGCTTGTAAAAATTTGGTGATGCAGTCTTTGAGTTAAGCACATGTAACCTAAAGGGATCAGGAAAGTTACAGGTAGAAGCCTGGAGTAAGGTCTTTAGTATGACTTAGAAATAGAAACAGTAATATATTTAATAGCGGAATAACTAACTGTGGTGGCAGGGGTATAAAAGGAGTGAGCGGCGGGAGAGAATGCACATCTCTCACCTGGCGAACAAATATGTCAAGAGGCAGATAGGCTTTGCTACAGTACGTTGCCCTTAAATGTGAATGTATTTACTATACATGCTGTATTGCTATGAACTGAGTACAGTCCAGCCCTGTTGGTTTGTTTTCCCTGAGGCTGTTGTTTTTATTAAAAACCATAAACCTACACCTGTGAAGGCGTAAGAAAATGAAGTAAGACTTGAAATAGAGGTCAATTTATGTCATGCTCTGGACCTTGCACTCAGTCAGTTGAGGAAGGAATTTGCACACTTGCAATATCGCTAACAGGCTAAAGGGAGCTAAACTTGTTGATAAAGGTTCATTAGGGTCATACATTATTATATGTGTTATTAACTATGACATGATCTAACTCCTGAAGTCATTTTAAAACTTTAATTAACTTTCTATATACAGAAATATATTTGAGAGAGAGAAATTCATATGCATTCCATATACACCGATGAGAACAATCTTAGAGATATTATTAATTGACCACATCTATGTTCATATATTGCAAAATATGATCAGAATAACATCATATTGACATCATTGTACTTTTGTCACAGTGTGAAGACAGACACAGAGAAAAATTTAAGTTAACCTATAATAATGTCATATTCTATTTAATCACTGAACATTAAGATATTTTACTCACAAATATGCACCAGAGGAGAGAAATTAATCATTTCTACCATACACATTGTCTTTACAAGCTCACAAGAATTACAGTGTGCTATTGTTGTACATTTAGGTTCAGCTTCAGCTAGTAAAGCATGTACAGTGTCTCAAATCAGAGACTGGGGACGAAGATTACCCACAAACTTGTGTATCATCATTAAATCCAAAACATCAGCACTGCCTAATGTTTTCATGAAAAGGGACAAAAATGTTTTAAACATTGGAGTGCATATAATTAGTCTTATCATTCTGTAGGACATGGGGGACAACACCACTGAATAGCATGTAGTATTGTTTATTTAAGACAAAACTGGTACCTTGTAGCTTGATCACACAAAATATCCATTGACAGGCTTTTGGAATTGTATGTAATGAATAAAACACAGCAGGGCATGCTTTTCCAGGAAAATCAGCAACAAAAGGATGATGTACGGATTATTTTTTGTAATTTAGCAACAGTGTCTATATTTTTTTTACAGCTAAAGTTTTTTAAAAATATTTTATTCTTATTTTATTTCATTATTTATTTCTTATTGACAATCTTGGTTTCTAAGGTAACGTGCAGTCATATAGGCATTTCACTGCATATC